>PGTU02014949.1:0-41249 GCA_002896215.2 Cicer echinospermum
AGAGAGATATCAGTTTTCGTTACAAATTAATCAGTGCAAAGCGCACAGCGGAAATTAAATTTTGAGGCATGCAAATGTTAGCAATATAAGAAATTAAAGAGAGAGAGTTAGAGAGAAAAACACAGAGATTATCCTGGTTCGGTTGTTCCACAACAACCTACCGTCCAGTCCTGAAAATCCAATCGGATTTCAGATTTTCTTCTCCTTCAATAGAAAGAATCAATTACAAGATTGTCCAGTTTCCTCCCTGAAACTAATCCCTATCTATCTCTAATTATGTCTTTCCTATTGAATACCCTCTGATCCTTGAAGACACTCAGCAGCCTATCACAGAATCAAAGTACAACTCTTCCTTGTTGAGCCTTCTCAACCAAGAAAGTAGTCACCAGTTTCAAGCTGGCTTTTCTTGCGTTCTATTTCGTTCAAAGATTTATTACAGAAGAATAAAGATTGTAAAACAAAAGGGTCTTCAATCTTTATGAATGTTGCTCTTCACAAATCTGGATATTCAAGCCTTGTTCATGAGCACATTATCATTTCTCTTAGATTGTCAACAAACTGTATTTAGATCTGTAATCACAATTATGAAGTTGTTAGTTTGTTGCTATGAACAGTTTTGAGAGCATATGAGAGATTATGAAAGTTATGTTAAAAAGTTATATCAAGTTATGAGAATAAAGATTGAAAGACATCTTATATAGTTTCTGAAAAACCAACTACTAAATCGATTCCTCAATCGATTTATTAAAGTTAAAACATATGCTTAATCGATTTGCCAATCGATTTCGCGAGTCTTGGTTTTCTTTAATCTTGAAACTATACAAGCTAATCGATTTACCAATCGATTCTTTAAATCAACACTTTTCATCAGAACATGTCCAGACCTGTATAAATCGATTGCCTAATCGATTTCTGGGAATCTGTTTTGATAAAACTATTTTCAATCGATTACTCAATCGATTTGCCAAACTTCTGAGTTCACTGTCTTTTCAACAAGTTTATTTCAATCGATTTGCCAATCGATTGGTTTTCAAAACAGTGGCTCAGGTTTTTGATGTCAATCGATTTGCCAATCGATTGATTTCAAAAACAGTGAATCAGTTTTAATATCAATCGATTTGCCAATCGATTGTTTTCAAAACAGTGGCTCAGCTATTTGATATCAATCGACTTGTCAATGATTTTTTCAATCGATTGTTTTCAAAATCAGTCGATTTCAGCTATTGGTTTGATAACAGGCTCGCTATTTGACATCAATCGATTTGGTCGATTTTGGTGGCATGTTCCTGAAAAGTTTTTACCTGGTGTTTAGTTCAATCGATTTCCCAATCGATTGCAACCAAACTTAGTCAAAATTGAAAGTGTTAACAATTGATTGTCCAATCGATTGTATTTGTCACAGGTGAGGTCATTTTTCAAATGATATTTTATCAATCGATTTGCCAATCGATTCCCTCAGCACTGGAGTGCCACTGTGACTCATTCAATCGATTTACCAATCGATTTGTTACCATCAGGTTTGTTTTGTGAAATGTTCAATCGATTTTGCCAATCGATTGTTTCCAAATCAGAGGCTACTGACTTGTGCATTTTTCATTTTTAATTGATCTAATCGATTGCCTAATCGATTGCATTTCACAAACACTTAAGATTTCCTTACACCCTTGTTATGAAATCGATTTCCCAATCGATTTACATATTCAGAATTCAACTTTTGTTGATTTCTTGTGTTCCAAGCTATTTGATCCAAGTGTGTAGGATTTGATTATGGTTCCTGAAATCTTGCTCAATTCAAACATTAGATTTATCATGCATTTTATGAACATTGTTGAATTATTAATTATGTCAAAATTAGGAATCAAAGGATCAAAATCCAACAATCTCCCCCTTTTTGGCATAATTGACAATTCAACCAAATTGTAACTTGAGCAGTTTCAGATTAACATTTAATTGCATTATAACATTATTGTAGAATGATTAGATCAGAGCAGAGCATGTATCAGAACATATCAGATCAGATCATATTAATACAACATACATTAATTAACATAGTTAGAGCATGTATTGACAATATCAGAAAAAAAATCAAACCAATATAAGCATAAGCAGCAGTTCATTCAAGTTATCAATTATAATTGTTCTCCCCCTTTGTCATTTAAGACAAAAAGGCAGAAAAATAATTTCTCCCCCTATGTTACTGAATCATAAGCATTGGGTTTGAAACTATTTAACTTGTGTATAAAAAAAAAACTGTCAACACAATCAAAGCAGGTTATGAGCATATCACATGAATGCATAGATAAGGAATAAACTGTCATATTCATTAATTAAAATCACTGGAATACAGCAAGACATTGCAAAAACAGCATGGATCCTAAGAACCTAAGCTCCTAAGCTAGGCTGGGGCTCACTATCATCTAGGGAAGGGGCTGAGACCGCTGTATTACCCTCAGCAGGTGTCTCCTCTTCGTGAGTCTCAGGGTTAACTAAGGGATCTAGGCTAGGTTCCTCAGCTGCTTGGCGACCAATGTCTGCAACATCTTCAAAATGAGAGCTTGATGCCGAGATGTGTCTGAATCTCATCCACAGTTTGAACAACTGCAGTCAAGGAGGCTTGCATAGTCCTTAGACGTGCTTCCACTCTGGACTGAAATTCCAACACTTGGGCATTATGGGCCATTTTGAGCTTCAATGAATTCCAAGATTTTATCAACAATAAGCAGGAGGAGCAGAGACAGTTTCTGGTTGAGACGGAGGTGGAGGTGGAGGCTGTGCCGGTTCAGCTGCAGGCTGTGATCTCATCCAAATACCTTGTACCTTTTTCAATTGCATCTGATTTACAATTGATTCTCCAAAAACTAGGGTGGTCTTGACAGTTTCTTCATTAACCAAAGACACCTTAAAACGTTTGAGAATCTTAGTGATCAGTTGCGGATACGGTAGCATGAGTTTCGTCTGCGAAGCTTCCAACATATGCCGGAGCACTATCCATGTCCAACTCATCCTTAATTCCTTTGATAACCCCCACAGCAGTAGTATGTCCAACTTTTGAACTACTGCGTGGTTTCCTGATCTGGGCACTAACATGCGTGTCAAAGCATACATCAACATACGATGCTGGACCTTCATTTGACCAATGGGTAGTGAAACCGATTCAACAAACCCATCAACCATCAGGTCTTTGACAGCTGTGTGTCTATCCATTGTCTCTTCCCATCCTTGGTCAGCAGTATCAGCTTCAGAACTACCATCAATGGATTTGCCATAGAAGGGCAATCCTGATAATGCAGAGAAGTCATCAAAATTCATAGTGATCTTCTTGCCTTTGACCTGAGTAGTGAAGCCGTCTTCTGTTAACTTGAACGACGAGTAGAACTCTCTAATCAGCTTAGGATAACAATCAAGCGTCGATGAAAGAAAGTTTTGAAGACCGTGGAAGCGAAGATGATTCTGAAACGTGAACTCTACACTGTCAAAATAGGGAAAATCCATTGTCCGAGCTTCATGGATTTTTCTCTTTATAAAATCAGGTGAGATGAATGATTGAGATTCCTTGTCTTTTGTTGGAGCAGTGACCTTCTTAGCAGGCGGTGAAGATACGGTTTTCTTCTCTTTGCAGGGGGTGAAGGGATGACTTGCTTCTTTTTCTTTTGAGCAACCTCTTTCATTGCATCTGCCAACAATTTTTCAGTAGGAGGTTCCTTTCTTTTCTTGGTCTTATCCGGAATAGGGGCAGGAGCCTTTCCTTTGTCCTTCGCAAGAATTTTGTGTGTGGGAATTGGAACTCTTTTGGTTAGTGTTTGAGGTGGTGAGGGAGTTTCACTAGTAGAGGATGAAGATGGTGAGGGTGTGTGTGCCTGAGTTTGCTTTACACGAGCCATAATCACAAAATAATTGATTGAATGTAGGTAGATAGAATGAATAACCTGAAGAATATGCAGATCAATAACGCAGATTGAGTGAAAAACTGAAGCTTTCTGGAAAATCTGGAAAACTGGGATGAAGAAATCGATTTTGTCCTTTCGTTTTTATACTTTAACCCTTGTAAATCGATTGCCAAATCGATTGGGTTACCGTTACACCGAATCCCAAATCGATTTCGTAATTATTAAGTCCAACGGCTAGTTAAAAATCCGCAACGGTCATATTCCTAATCGATTCCCAAATCGATTGTCCGTTTTACTAAATCGATGTCCAAATCGATTGTCCCACATGTAAAAATGACTGAACACTGAATCAATCGATTTCCAAATCGATGCTCGGGATTTTTACACAATATTTTCCAAAAGTCTGAACTCTGGGCTAACTAAATCGATTTCCCAATCGATTTTATAAACCTTTTTCATCCAGTAATCGATTTCCAACTCGATTAAACTGAAAACCTTCACTGATAAATACCAAAATCACAGAAAAACTTATATCTCACTAGGATCAATGATCCCTAGTTTCATCCTTATGTTCAAAAAACTTTCTTTTGGTAACGGTTTCGTGGAAGATATCTTGCTAGTTGTTCTGTGTATTCACATATTCAAGTTTGATGACTCCATTCTGAAAATGATCTCTTATGAAGTGATGCCTTACCTCAATATGTTTTTGTCCTTGAATGCATTACTGGGTTCTTTGTTATGCTGATGGCACTGGTGTTGTCACACATGATCGGCACTGTTCCCAAATCAACACCAAAGTCCATTAGATGTTGTTTCATCCACAAGATTGAGCACAACAGCTCCAGCTGCTATGTATTCGGCTTCTGCAGTAGACAAAGCAATACTCGTTTGCTTCTTACTAAACCAGGACACTAGAGAATTACCAAGTAGATGACATGTACCTGAAGTGCTTTTTCTGTCAAGCTTACAACCAGCAAATCTGAGTCTGAATACCCAACCAAAGTACATGTTGAACCTTTTGGATACCACAAACCAAGGTTCTTAGTACCTACCAAGTATCTGAAAATTCTCTTTACTGCAGTGAAGTGAGATTCCTTCGGATTCGATTGATACCGTGCACACATGCAAACGCTGAACATAATATCGGGTCGGCTTGCTGTAAGGTAGAGCAGAGATCCAATCATACCGCGAAATCTGGTTACATCTACAGGCTTACCTAACTCATCTCGGTCTAAGAAATTTCCTTGACTCATGGGTGTATCAATGGACTTAAGCTTATCAAAGTTAAATTTCTTTAACAAATCAGAACAATATTTGGATTGACTAATGAAATGCCCTTGCTTGGTTTGGTTAATTTGAAATCCCAAGAAATATGATAGTTCACCCATCATTGACATTTCAAATTTACCTTTCATCAAGTTTTCAAATTCTTTGCAAAGCTTGTCATTTGTTGATCCAAATATAATGTCATCAACATAAATTTGGACCAGCAAGATGTCATTTTCAATAGTTTTTGTAAAGAGTGTCTTATCAACATTTCCTCTAGAAAAAATTTTGTTGAATGAGGAAAGTGCTGAGTTTCTCATACCAAGCTCTTGGAGCTTGTTTCAACCCATAGAGGGCCTTTGAGAGTTTATACACATGGTTAGGAAAATCTGGATTTTCAAAACCTGGTGTTTGGCTCACAAAAACTTCCTCTTGTAGGTCTCCATTAAGAAATGCACTCTTCACATCCATTTGATATAGATTGAAGTCCATGATACATGCATAGGCCAACAAAATCCTTATGGCTTCTAGTCTAGCTACAGGGCATAGGTCTCATCAAAGTCTATTCCCTCCTCTTGACTATAACCCTTGCAACTAATCTGGCCTTATTCCTAGTTATCACACCATTCTCATCTAACTTATTTCTGAACACCCACCTAGTTCCTATAACATGCTTACCCTCTGGCCTAGGTACCAAGTTCCACACTTTGTTCCTCTCAAACTGGTTTAACTCCTCTTGCATAGCAAGTATCCACTCACTATCTAAAAGGGCTTCCTTAATGTTCTTAGGTTCAATCTGAGACACAAAGGCTGTGAGGTTACAGAACTCTCTAAGGTTTCCTCTAGTTGACACACCTCTAGAAATGTCACCTATGATGTTGTCTAAGGGGTGGTTTCTATTGAATCTCCATTCCTTAGGTAACTCACTGGTTTCTATAGGTTCTATAGGGTCAGCACTAGTTAGAGGATCAGCTATAGGTTGTTCTAGGGGTTCAGATTCTACAACATCATCCACAATATCATTAACCTTAGAAGGAGTTTTGTTCAAGTTTTCTGTAAAAGATTCATCAAACTTTACATGAACTGACTCTTCTATGGTTTTTGTTCTTTTGTTGTAGATTCTATAGGCTTTACTAGTTTGGGAGTATCCTAGAAAGATTCCTTCATCTGCCTTAGGGTCAAACTTTCCTAGGTGTTCCTTGCCATTGTTCAAAACAAAGCACTTACAACCAAAAATTCTAAAGTAAGACAGGTTTGGTTTTCTACCCTTGTAAAGCTCATAGGGTGTTTTCTTAAGAAGGGGTCTAATCAGTACTCTATTCACAATATGAGTGGCTGTACTAATTGCATCTGCCCAAAAGTACTTAGGTAGGTTGGAGTCTTTAAGCATGGTCCTAGCTAACTCTTCTAGGGATCTATTTTTCCTCTCCACTACCCCATTCTGCTGTGGTGTCCTAGGGGCTGAATACATGTGGTTGATTCCATTTGATTCACAATAATTTTGAAAAGAGATCATTTTGGAATTCACCTCCATGATCACTTTTTATTGAAACAATTTTCAAATCATTTTCATTTTGTACTAAAGCAGCAAACTTTTTGAAAACAGAAAATGTATCACTTTTATGAGCTAAAAAGTAAGTCCATGTGAATCTAGAATAATCATCAACCAGCACATATCCATATAGGTTCCCACCTAAACTCTTAACTTGGGCAGGTCCGAAAAGGTCCATGTGAACTAGTTGTAAAACTCTATTTGTTCTAACCAAATCTATAGAGGGAAACGGAGTCTTAACCAGTTTACTCTTCTCACATGAATCACACAACCTATCCTTAGAAAACTTCCTATTGGGGAGTCCTATTACTAGCTGTTTGCTAACAAGCTTATTCAAGTGATTAATATGAATGTGAGCAATGCGTTTGTGCCACAACCATGTTTCATCTTGATTTGATAACAAGCAACATACAGCACTTGGTACAGAATTGAAATCCAACATATAGATGTTGTTAATTCTGTCACCAATCAGCTTTATGTTTTTGTCATCTTTATGCTCAATAATGCAAGATTGTGATGAAAACTTACTTGAAAACCTTTGTCACATAGCTGACTTATGCTTAGCAAGTTATGCTTGAGTCCTTCAACATATAACACATTCTTAATCACTGTTGTTGACTCATTGCCTATATCACCAATTCCAATAATTTTTCCTCTATTGTTGTCTCCATATTTGACAAAACCTCCTTCCTTAAATGTCAAGGACAGAAATTTGGATTTGTCCCCTGTCATGTGCTTCGAACATCCGCTATCCAAATACCATGAGTGCTTAGTGGATGTCAAGCACACCTACAAAACAAAATCAGAAGTTTGTTTTAGGTCCCCAATCTAAATTGGGTCCTGTTTGGTTAGTGTCAAACACAGATTTCTTTGCTTTCCAAATTTGCTTCCATCCCTTATTGGCTAATTTTTTAAATTTGCAATTTGACACAAAATGTCCATTTCTGCAACAGAAATGACACTTGCCTTTAAAGGATGAATGGTGATTTGGCTTAGTAAAGATATCATACATATTCTTAGCAATGGCAGATTTTTGACCATGTTTGACACTTCTGGTTTGCATATAACCAATACCATATTTATTTTTATTCTTTTTAACATGCATGTTTGGTGTATATCCTAAACCAGATTTTTCATGAACATGTCTTTGATTGCTAAGTATGTTATTCAGTTTATCTTTACTATTAGCAAATTTTAAACAAATCAGATTTTAATGATGCAACCGTATGTTCAAGTTCAATGCATTTTGCTGATTTTTCTTGTGAATCCTTTTTCAATTGTTCACATAAATTTTCAATTTCTTTATGCTCAACATTCACTTGTTCAAGCATTTTCTTTGTGCTTAACAATTGTTTTATGGAATTCACATAATCATCATGCAATTCATTGAAAGCTTCTTGAAGTTCATCATAGGTTGGATTAGATTGTGAACTAACCTCATTTTCTGATTCTGAATCTGAATTTGCCATGAGACACATATTGGCTTCTTCTTCATCCGAAGAGGCAGAGGATTCATCGTTATCGTTCCAAGCAATATATGCCTTCTTTGTTTTGGTGACTGGCTCTTTGCCTTTTGATTTTGCAGCTTTATTTTTGTTCTGCAATTTGTAGCATTCTGATTTTATGTGACCAGTCTTCCCACATTCATAACATGTAATCTGCTTGTTGTCGCTAGTCTTGGAGCTGGATGGTTTTCTGAACTTGTTATCTTTTTCTTCAGAAATTTCTTAAATTTCTTGACAAGCAGTCCGATTTCTGGTTCTTCATTGTCACTGCTGGATTCATTTGAGCAGCTATCGGATTCAACTTTTGACTGATTTGCTTGAACCTTCAGAGACAAAAACCTTCTTTTTTCCTACTTTCCATTTCTGATTCATCCAGTCTTTGTAATTCCATTTCATGTTCCCTTAACTTTCCAAATAGTGTTGCTGTCGTCATCTTAGCAAGATCTCTAGACTCAGCTATGGCTGTTATCTTTGGCTGCCATTCTCTGGTTAAACATCTCATAATCTTTCCAATCTGCTGTTCATTATCCACGTCTTTTCCTAGTGCATGCAGGTTGTTGACTATGTGTGTGAATCTGGTTTGCAAATCACTGATTGACTCTTCTTTCTTCATGCTAAACAATTCATATTCGTGCATGAGTGTATTCACACGAGCTCTCTTAACATCAGTGGTACCTTCGTGAGTTTCTTGGAGGATGTCCCACATTTCTTTTGCTGACTTGCAGTTAGATACTCTAAAGAACTCTTCTGCACATAGGGCTGATGTGATTATGTTCTTCGCCTTTGCATTGAAACCAACCTTCTTCTTGTCATCATCTGACCAGTCGGCTCTAGGCTTGATAATCATTGAGTTGTCAGTTCCTGCAATCTTGGGAATGTACGGACCGTTTTCAACAGCATCAAGGATATCTATGCCACTTGCTTCAAGAAATATGAGCATTCTTTGCTTCCAGTACATGTAGGCTGTACCGTTGAAAGCTGGTGGTCGTGCTAACGAAGCGCCTTCTCCCAGAACGTCAGTTGAGGCCATCTTCTTATAAGTTTTACCTCTCAAGAAGTTAGCTCTGATACCAATTGTTGGTATCTTGACCTCGAAATAAAGGAAAATATATCAGTTTTCGTTACCAAATTAATCAGTATCAAGCGCACAGCGGAAATTAAATTTTGAGGCATGCAATGTTAGCAATATAGAAAATTAAAGAGAGAGAGTTAGAGAAGAAAACACAGAGATTTATCCTGGTTCGGTTGTTCCACAACAACCTACGTCCAGTCCTGAAAATCCAATCGGATTTCAGATTTTCTTCTCCTTCAATAGAAAGAATCAATTACAAGATTGTCCAGTTTCCTCCCTGAAACCTATCTATCTCTAATTATGTCTTTCCTATTGAATACCCTCTGATCCTTGAAGACACTCAGCAGCCTATCACAGAATCAAAGTACAACTCTTCCTTGTTGAGCCTTCTCAACCAAGAAAGTAGTCACCAGTTTCAAGCTGGCTTTTCTTGCGTTCTATTTCGTTCAAAGATTTATTACAGAAAGAATAAAGATTGTAAAACAAAAGGGTCTTCAATCTTTATGAATGTTGCTCTTCACAAATCTGGATATTCAAGCCTTGTTCATGAGCACATTATCATTTCTCTTAGATTGTCAACAAACTGTATTTAGATCTGTAATCACAATTATGAAGTTGTTAGTTTGTTGCTATGAACAGTTTTGAGAGCATATGAGAGATTATGAAAGTTATGAAAAAGTTATATCAAGTTATGAGAATAAAGATTGAAAGACATCTTATATAGTTTCTGAAAAACCAACTACTAAATCGATTTCTCAATCGATTTATTAAAGTTAAAACATATGCTTAATCGATTTGCCAATCGATTTCGCGAGTCTTGGTTTTCTTTAATCTTGAAACTATACAAGCTAATCGATTTACCAATCGATTCTTTAAATCAACACTTTTCATCAGAACATGTCCAGACCTGTATAAATCGATTGCCTAATCGATTTCTGGGAATCTGTTTTGATAAAACTATTTTCAATCGATTACTCAATCGATTTGCCAAACTTCTGAGTTCACTGTGTTTTCAACAAGTTTATTTCAATCGATTTGCCAATCGATTGGTTTCAAAACAGTGGCTCAAGTTTTTGATGTCAATCGATTTGCCAATCGATTGGTTTCAAAACAGTGGCTCAGGTTTTTGATGTCAATCGATTTGCCAATCGATTGGTTTCAAAACAGTGGCTCAGTTTTTATTATCAATCGATTTGCCAATCGATGTACTTCAAAACAGTGACTCAGCTATTTGATATCAATCGATTTGCCAATCGATTGTTTTCAAACCAGTGGCATGTTCCTGAAAAGTTTTTACCTGGTGTTTAGTTCAATCGATTTCCCAATCGATTGCAACCAAACTTAGTCAAAATTGAAAGTGTTAACAATTGATTGTCCAATCGATTGTATTTGTCACAGGTGAGGTCATTTTTCAAATGATATTTTATCAATCGATTTGCCAATCGATTCCCTCAGCACTGGAGTGCCACTGTGACTCATTCAATCGATTTACCAATCGATTTGTTACCATCAGGTTTGTTTTGTGAAATGTTCAATCGATTTGCCAATCGATTGTTTCCAAATCAGAGGCTACTGACTTGTGCATTTTTCATTTTTAATTGATCTAATCGATTGCCTAATCGATTGCATTTCACAAACACTTAAGATTCCTTACACCCTTGTTATGAAATCGATTTCCCAATCGATTTACATATTCAGAATTCAACTTTTGTTGATTTCTTGTGTTCCAAGCTATTTGATCCAAGTGTGTAGGATTTGATTATGGTTCCTGAAATCTTGCTCAATTCAAACATTAGATTTATCATGCATTGTATGAACATTGTTGAATTATTAATTATGTCAAAATTAGGAATCAAAGGATCAAAATCCAACAAGAGCAAGCTGATCGGAAAGGAAGGGACTATCTCTGAAAACTCAAGCTCATAAAGTAAAATCTGAACCAGAAACTTGTACTGATGATTCCGAGAGTGAAACTGATGAAGAACCTGAAATCGGAATGCTGGTCAGAAAGTTCAAGAAATTTCTGAAGAAGAAAGGAATCCAACCAAAGAAATCATCCAATTCAAAGACAAAAAGCTTCAGCAAGAATGAGACAAATGATAGCAAGGTGATAACCTGCTATGAATGTGGAAAATCAGGCCACATTAAATCTGAATTTTTGCAACTACAAAATAGAAACAAGTTTGTGAAAGCTAAAGGCAAGGATCAACCATCTTCAAAAACTAAAAGAGCCTACATAGCTTGGAATGACAATGTTGAAGAATCTTCTGAAACTTCAGAAGAAGAAGAAGCAAACTTGTGTCTAATGGCCAACACTAACTCAGATTCAGATAGCGATGTAAGTACTACCTCTAATCCCTCTTATGAAGAATTGCATGATGCTTTCAATGAATTGCATGATGAACATATTAACGTAGTGAAACAATTGATTTGCACTAAGAAAATGTTAGCAAAACAGTGCATGATGTATGAAGAAATCAAAAAGGATCATAAGTTGCTTGAAGACATGAATGCACTTTTGAAAAAGAAAGCACATAATAAACTCACTAGTTTTATTGAACTTGAAAGAAAGGTTGAATCACTACAATTTGATTTAGCAAAATTACTAATGGTAGAAACAACCTGAATGTTCTTCTTGGCAACCAAAAGAATGCAAATGAAAAATCTGGAATTGGCTAATAGACCAAATAGGAATGCTCAAAAGAATCATAAATTTGTTGGATCAAAGCCAATTCATGATGTTTTCATTAAACCAACTCAAAGTACATCCTCTGCTTTTTCATGCCATTTTTGTTGCAAAAAGTGACATATATCTTTTGATTGTAACATGAAAAAAGCTTGCTGACAAGGGATGAAAAACAAGTTTGGAGAGTAAAGAAACCTGTGATTGAGACTAACCCTCAAGGACCCAATCTAAGTACCTAAAACCAAAGTCTGAATTCTGTTTTGCAGATCTGCTTGACATCCAAAACTCACTCATGGTACCTAGACAGTTGATGTTCCAAGCATATGACTGGAGACAAATGAAAATTCATATCTCTTAATTTAAAAGACGGAGGATATGTAAAGTATGGTGACAACAACAAAGGCAAAATACTTGGTGCTGAAGACATAGGGAGTAAATCAACAACGGTAATCAAGGATGTTCTCTATGTAAAAGGTTTGAAACACAACTTGCTTAGCATTAGTCAGCTTTGCGATAAAGGCTACCAGGTATATTTTACATCACATACTTGTACACTTGAGCACAAGGAAGATGATAGCATAAAATTGGTAGGTGAAAGGGTAAATGATATATACATGATTGATCTTGACTCTTTGCCTGCAAATAATGTTTGTTGTTTGTTATCTAAATCTGATGAAGATTGGTTGTGGCACAAGAGAATAGCTCACATACATATAAACCATCTTAACAAACTTGTTAGCAAACAACTAGTGCTAGGTCTTCCAAACAGAAAATTTACTAAGGACATATTATGTGACTCTTGTGAGAAAAGTAAATTGGTCAAGTACTCTTTCCCACCAATAGACTTAGTACAAACTAATAGAGTTCTACAATTGATTCACATGGATCTATTTGGTCCCTCTCAAGTAAAAGGTTTTGGAGGAAATCTTTATGGCTATGTTTTAGTTGATGATTTCTCTAGATATACCTGGACTTATTTTCTGTCTCACAAAAGTAATGCCTTCTCAATTTTCAAAAAATTTGCAAATCAAGTTCAAAATGAGAAGAATCAGAAAATAGTTTCCATTAAGAGTGATCATGGTGGAGAATTTCAAAATGAATCTTTTGACAATTATTGTGATCAAAAAGGAATTCACCACATTTACTCAGCCCCAAGAATTCCACAACAGAATGGAGTTGTAGAAAGGAAGAAAAGAGCTCTAGAAGAACTTGCTAGAACAATGCTTAGTGACTCTAAGCTTCCAAAATACTTTTGGGCTGATGCAATAAACACAGCTACTCATGTGGTAAATAGAGTTATAATTAGGCCTATCCTTAGAAAAATGAACTATGAAATATACAAAGGTAGGTAGAACCAAACATTGCCTAATTTAGAGTCTTTGGATGCAAGTGTTTTGTACTGAATAATGGAATGGAGCATCTAGGGAAATTTGACTCTAAGGCAGATGAGGGAATTTTTCTAGGATATTCACAATCTAGTAAGGCCTATAGGATCTACAATAAAGGAACTAAAACTATAGAGGAATCTGTTCATGTAAAATTTGATGAAATGTTTACCAAAATTTGAACAGTACCCCTCTTACAGTTGGTGATTCTCTTGATGAAATTGTAGAATCAGATCCAAAAGAACCAAATGAAACATTACCTCCAACTGACAATAATTATATAGAACCTATAAGGAAAGATGACTTACCTAAGGAATGGAAATTCAACAAGAACCATCCTATTGACAACTTCATAGGAGAAATTTCTAAAGGGGTTGCAACTAGAAAATCCCTAGACACTTCTGTAATTTCACAACTTTTGTTTCTCAAGTAGAACCTAAGAATATAAAAGAATCTCTCTTGGACAATGATTGGATAATAGGCATGCAAGAAGAGCTTAATCAATTGAGAGAAACAAAGTATGGATCTTAGTTCCTAAATGTTTCAAACAAACATATTATTGGAACTAGATGGGTGTTTAGAAAATAAGATGGATGAGAATGGAGTAATAACAAGAAATAAGGCTAGAATTTTCCTCATACAACAAAATTATTTAAGAGGAAATGTTGATAATACACTCTTTATAAAGAAAAAGGGAAAATACATTTTGCTTGTCCATATTTATGTTGATGACATTCTGCAAATGATTGGTTAAAAGCCCTAATTTGACAAGAACAACCCTAGGGAGGACGAAAATGAGCTAAATGATCATCCAATGACACAAACACACCTATTGGATGCACAAGATTGGTTTAAAAATCCTAGTTGGACAAGAATAAGCCTAGGGAGGACGAAAATGACCTAAATGTTAATCCAATGACACAAATGAACTTATTGGATGCACAAGACGAGGTTAAAACCCTAATTGGACAAGAATAAGCCTAGGGAGAACGAAAATGACCGAAATGTTCATTCAATGACACAAACATACTTATTGGATGCACAAGATTGGTTAAAACCCTAATTGGACAAGAATAAACCTAAAGTGGACGCAAAATGACCTAGATGTTAATCCAATGATACAAATGAACTTATTGGATGCACAAGATTGGTTAAAAACTCTAATTGGACACGATTAAGCCCAGGGAGGAGGAAAATGACCTAAATGTTCATCCAATGACACAATGAACCTATTGGATGCACAAGATTAGTTAAAAACCCTAATTGGACTATAATAAACCTAGGATGGACGAAAATTACCTAAATGTTAATCCAATGATACAAATGAGCTTATTGGATGCACAAGATTGGTTAAAAACCCTAATTGGAAAAAAATAAGCCAGGGAGGACGAAAATGAGCTAAATGTTAATCCAATGTCACAAACACACCTATTGGATGCACAAGATTGGTTAAAAACCCTAGATGGACAAGAATAAGCCTAGGGAAGACGAAAAGGACCTAAATGTCCATCCAATGACACAAAACACACCTATTGGATGCACAAGATTGGTTAAAAACCCTAGTTGGACAAGAATAAGTCTATGGAGGACCAAAATGACCTAAATGTTCATCCAATGACACAGAACACACTATTGCATGCACAAGACTGGATAAAAACCCCTAATTGGACTAGAATAAACCTGGTGAGGACGAAAATGACCTAAATGTTATTCCAATAATACAAACGTATATATTAGATGCACAAGATTGGTTACAAACCCTAATTGGACAAGAATAAGCCTAGGGAGGATGAAAATGACCTAAAATGTTCATCTGATGACACAAATACCAATTGGATGCACAAGATTGGGTAAAAACCCTTATTGGACAAGAATAAACCTAGGGAAGATGAAAATGACCGAAATTTTAATCCAATGACACAAATGAACTTATTGGATGCACAAGACAGGTTAAAAACCCTAATTGGACAAGAATAAGCCTAGGGAGGACGAAAATGACCGAAATGTACATCCAATGACACCAAACATACCTATTTGGATGCACAAGATTGGTTAAAAATGTTAATTGGACTAGAACAAACCTAAGGAGGACGAAAATGACCTAAATGTTCATCCAATGACACAAACTGAACTTATTGGAAGCACAAGATTGGTTAAAAACCCTAATTGGACAAGAATAAGCCTAGGGAGGACAAGAATAAGCCTAGGGAGGACAAAAATGACATAAATGTTCATCCAATGACACAAATGAAATTATTGGCTGCACCAGATTGGTTAAAAACCCTAATTGGACAAGAATAAGCTTAGGGAGGACAAAAATTACCTAAATGTTCATCCAATGACAAAAACACACTTATTGGATGCACAAGATTGGTTAAAAAGCCAAATTGGACAAGAATAAGTCTAGGAAGGACGAAAAAGACCTAAATGTTCATCAAATGACACAAACACAACTATTGGATGCATAAGATTGGTTAAAACCGCTAATTGGACAAGAATAGGCTTAGGGAGGACAAAAAATAACCTAAATGTTAATCCTATGACACAAATGAACTTATTGAATGCCAAGATTGGTTTAAAACCCTAATTGGACAAGAATAAGTCTAGGGTGGACGAAAATGACCTAAATGTTAATCCAATGACACAAACACACCTTTTGGATTCTCAAGATTGGTTAAAATCCCTAATTGGACTAGAATAATCCTAGGGAGAATGAAAATGACCTAAATGTTCATTCAATGACACTAATGAACTTATTGGATGCACAAGAAAAAGTTAAAAACTCTAATTGGACAAGAATAAGCCTATGGAGGAAAGAAAATGACCTAAATGTTCATCCAATGACACAAATGAACTTATTGGTGTTGGAAAAATGACTTCTTTTGATTAAGAATAAGAGAATTAAGCAATAAGAATTAAGATCAAATCCAACTTGTTCAATTTTAATTCCTATATTAATAATGCAAGATTCATACAGATTATACGCAGCGGAAATTTAAGATCACATGAAAAGTAAAGAGAGATAAGAGAGAGTGCACCAAGATTTATACTGGTTCAGCTGTCAGGTTGACAGCCTACATCCAGTCCTGAAATCCAACAAGATTTCAACCTTTTTGAAATAGAATGAATTGAGATCCTTTTACAGATTGTCCAGCTTCAACCAAGCCTATCTATCTAACTCACACTCACTTCTATTTCTCTACCACTTGATCCTTGGAGTCAATCGCCAAACACACACAAGATCGAAGTAAAACTTCTTCTTGATGTTCTCACACCAACGAAGATAGCTACCAGTTTCCAACTGGATTTTCTAAACCTTCAATTACAAAGAGTTATCTTTTACAAAGAATTAAAGAAGTATCAAGACTTTGACTCAATCACTATATTGGTTCTCACACAAAAAGTATTTGGGCAATGAATGTTTGTGTGGTTGTAAAAGTTTTCCAATAGGTATGTCAAAGATTTTCAAAGATTGTGAAAAGTTATCCTCAAAAGTGATTGAATCAGCTTATATATATTCAAAGAAAATACTAGGACAATCGATTGCTCTATCGATTTTATAATGTTTTAAGGCTGGTTAAATCGATTGCCCAATCGCATTTCGCAGGTCTTGTTTTTCTTGAGTCTTGAACATATAAGCATGAATCGATTTGCTAATCGATTCTTTTAATACATAAATCAGAACTGATACTATGATTATATCAGAATCGATTGAGTAATTGATTATAGGTGTTTTGTTCCAACAACGAGATCAAAACAATCGATTGCTTAGTCGACTTCATAATCACAGTCCTAATCGATTTGGCAATGAGCTGAATCCTTTATGTAACTTAAAAAAATAGCTTCAATCGATTCGTCAATCGATTGTGCTGATCACAATGAATCAGACTTTTTCATCAATCGATTTTCCAATCGATTGTGCTGATCAAAGTGGCTCAGACATAAACTTCAATCGATTTGCCAATCGACTGTGCCTGTTATAGAACATCGGCTATTTTGTCAAAATCTATTTGCCAATCGATTTATTCAAAAAGGTTCTGATAAATGATTAACTGCAATCGATTGCCTCAAACTTGGAGTTTAAGAAACTAAATCAATTGATGTCCCAATCGATTTGTTGGATCACATAACTTATTCCTGAATTAAAAACTTGGTCACAATCGATTTGTCAATCGATTGATTCCATACATGGTTGGTTCTGTGACTTGTAAAATCGATTAATCAATTGATTTCCCAATCGATTGTCCAATCGATTTGTGTAGTGCAGACACTTGTTCTGAGTCAGACAATCGATTTATCAATTGATTCATCAATTGACTTATTGGTTGATTGATTTATATTCATTGGCAAAGGCTAAAGTGTGAGACCATAGTGATTAGTCTACTTAACTTATTACTATGACACCTAATAACACTATACATTTTGCGTCTTTCTCAAGTGCATCCTCCAACTTTGGTTGATTCCTTGAGTTGCAAGATATTGTTCCAAGTGTATGGTGTCTTCTTGTTTGCCTGAAATATTTCTCAATGCAAAACATTAGATCAATCAAGTATTTCATATGTACTGTGTGTTTGGGAATTAAATCAAAAACATGATCAGGGAAGCTCATGACTTACAAACTCCCCCTTTTTGATTTAATGACAAATACACAGTTTTAACATTGAGATTATTTTAAAATCTCCCCTGAGTTTTGGGAATGTATGATACATTTCAACAACATACGTGCAAACAGGGTACAATGTTGTGTATCAGAATGCATTTTATCAGAGCAATATGCATTGTATCAGAGTAGTATTACATCAGATCACAAGTTAGCATACATTAGAGTTAATATCATATTATAGCATTATGATATCAGGGCATATGTAGCATATCAGATCATATGGCATCAGTATTACATATACATATATCAGAGCATTATATGATCAGCATGCAAAATATCAGAGCAAATAATCACAACTTAAATCAATCTCCCCCTTTTGTCATTTAATACAAAAAGAAATATATACAAGAGAGTTGATTAAACAAAACATAAGATATATACATATAAAGAACAGATTACAAAAACAACATAACAAAGAAATACTAGAACAAGACAAATCAACAAAGAACCTAAAACCTAGTCAACTAGTCTAGGGCTGTTCCTCATTATTATCAGAGGGAGAAGGAGAGACTGATGTATTACCCTCAGCAAGTGTCTCCTCCCCATGAGGTTCAAAGCTATCTAAGTTGGGCTGGTTTGGATCTTTGGTGGCTTGTCTTCCAATCTCAACAATGTCTTCAAAAGACATTTTGAGCCCCAAGTGCTCTTGGATTGCAGCAACATCTTGAACTACGGAGTCCAAAGTTGCTTGAAGCTTTTGCAGAGAGGCCTCCATCTTTGCACTGTGGGCAGCCTGTGATGCTATCAGCTCCAACAGCTTAGCCATAATCTCAGATTGTGCTTCAGCAGGCTCAGTCGGTTCCGCACTTGGTTGTGGTTGTTCAGTAGTAGTCGGAGCTCTTGTCCATATGCCATTGATACGCTTTAGCTGCATTTGGTTCATTATTGATTCACCAAATGTTAGGGTGGTTTTGATAGATTCTTCATTGGCCAGAGACACCTTGAAATGCCTCAGAATCTTCGTAACCAGTTGGGGATAGGGTAGCAGATGCTTGCCTTGTGCCGATTCGAACATATTCAGCAGCACAATCCTAGCCCACCTCATCCTGAGCTCTTTGTACAGTCCCCATAGCAGGATTATGTCTAGCCGCTGTACAACTGCGTGATTTCCAGCTCGAGGTACTAACATCCGTGTTAGCACGTACATAAGCATCCGGTGATGAACTTTCATTTGACCTGTTGGAAGGGAAACCTTCTCAACAAATCCTTTGATCATCAGCTCTTGTGTTGCCGCATGCTTGTCCACTGATGATTCCCAACCTTCATCATCAGGAGCATCTACTGCTCTTCCGTCAATGGTGTACCCACATAATGGTAGACCAGTTAACTTAGAGAATTCCTCTTGCCTTTAACTTCAGCGGCAAATCCAGTTTTTGTTAGAATGAAAGTAGAGTAGAATGCTCTTATTAACTTCGGGTAAATCTCCAGTGAGCAAGAAAGAAAATCTGCCAAACCGTGAAATCTCAAATGGTTTTGGAAGGTAAAACCATTTGAATCAAAATATGCAAAATCCAAGGTCCTTGCTTCTTGGATTTTTCTCTTCAAGAATGAATCAGGAAGAGACTTGCCTTCAACTTGTTTATCTTTAGAAGGCAGAACCTTCTTTGGTTGAGGGAAGGTCTTCTTCTTCTTCTGGGTGGCTCCCTTCATAGCATCACCCATTAGTTTTTCCTTTTGAGGAGCTTTCCTCTTCTTAGTAGGTTCTTGAGAAGTAGCAACTGCTTTTCCTTTATCCTTATCCAAAACCTTGTGTGTGGGTATGGAGACCCTTTTGGCTGGAGGTGAAGGAGGTGGAGGAGGTGAAGGTGAAGGTGTTCTTCCACTTGAAGTAGAAGATGAATCCAGTGAAATGGATTTTGATGAGGAAGACGGACGCCTTGCTGTTTGTTTTACGCAAGTCATTGTAGTTTGTTGATTGAAGATTGATGACTGAGAAGGATTAGATGCAGAAAAAATTTGAAGTTGGATGAGTTAACTGAGAGCAGAATGTGAAAATAGATTGTGAAATCGATTTAGGGTTTTTATAGCACTGTGCAGAATCGATTGCCCTATCGATTGTTTTTCACTTCTGGGTTTACCAAATCGATTGCCCAATCGATTAGGTTAACGTTGTTTAAAAAAAGTATCCGTTACACCCACTTCCAACTGGTATAATTTTTTGTCAACGGACATCTTGTCAATCGATTTCCAAATCAATTTTGTAACTTATCCTTCTTTACTAAATCAATGTCCAAATCGATTGCCTTCTATGTTCAGAAAACTTCAAAACTCAACGTCGATTCCCAAATCGATTGTCATAAGTTCAGGTCCAAAAGAAAGTTGATCCAATCGATTTCCCAATCGATGCTCGGGTTTGAGTCTGAAATACTTCTCAAATTTGTAGATGACTTGACCAAACAATCGATTATCCAATCAATTCTTTAAACCATTTTCCAAATATATAATCGATTTACCAATCGATTGAGGTAAAGCAAACTTCAGCAATCATGCTTCTGAGATGTGATGAATCGATTATGAAATCGATTCCAGTGATTGTGACATAGAGAAATAAAACACTAAGTACCAAACAAATCGACTATGCAATCGATTATCGTGTTTCCAATTTAGACAATTTAAAACACTGTGCATCATAAATCGATTATCCAATCGAATTTGTAATGCATTTGTCCTATCTGGTCACAAAATAATCGATGTAGCAATCGATTTGGTCATATTGATCAGATTTCATTAAGATCCATAATACCAAGTTTCATTCTTATAAAGAAGAAACTGTCATTGGGCAAGGCCTTGGTGAAAATGTCAGCCAACTGATCAGTTGTATTGACATATTCCAGCCTAATCTTGCCCTGTTGGTATTGGTCTCTAAGGAAGTGATGCCTAATCTCTATGTGCTTAGTCCTAGAATGCATGACAGGGTTTCTTAGTGATATTAATAGCACTAGTATTATCACACATAATGGGCACTATACCTAGATCAACACCAAAATCAGAGAGGTGTTGTTGCATCCAAAGAATCTGTGCACAACAGCTACCAGCAGCTACATACTCAGCTTCAGCAGTTGAGACTGCAACACTGTTTTGTTTCTTGCTATGCCAAGAGACAAGAGAGTTCCCTAGTAGTTGGCAAGTACCAGATGTACTCTTTCTGTC
This sequence comes from Cicer echinospermum, assembly GCA_002896215.2. NCBI lineage: Eukaryota > Viridiplantae > Streptophyta > Magnoliopsida > Fabales > Fabaceae > Cicer > Cicer echinospermum. The sequence continues at coordinate 21,167 of PGTU02014949.1, forward strand.
CAAATTGCATCCAGCAAAATCAGAATCAGAATAACCAACTAGAGTGCAAGTAGATCCATTAGGATACCACAAACCTAGATTTTTGGTTCATATGAGATATCTAAAAATCCTCTTGACTGCACTAAGGTGGGATTCCTTTGGATTGGCTTGGTATCTAGCACACATGCACACACTAAACATGATATCTGGTCTACTAGCTGTTAGGTATAGTAAGGATCCTATCAAGCTTCTAAACACAGTCACATCTACAGTTTTACCCTTCTCATCTTTATCTAAGTAACAGGCTTGGCTCATAGGTGTATCAATGGATTTAAACTTATCAAAACCAAATTTCTTTAAAAGATCATTACAGTATTTGGTTTGACTTAGGAAAATGCCATTCTTGCTTTGTTTGATTTGAAATCCCAAGAAGTAAGTTAATTCTCCCATCATGGACATTTCAAATCTACCTTTCATTGTATTTTCAAAATCTTTACAAAGCTTATCATTTGTTGATCCAAATATTATGTCATCAACATAAATTTGGACCAATAGAATGTCTTTTCCTTGTCTTTTGATGAAAAGTGTCTTGTCTACATTTCCCCTTGAAAAATTTTCTTGTAAGAGGAAATTGCTCAACATGTCATACCAAGCTCTTGGAGCTTGTTTCAAGCCATAGAGGGCTTTTGTCAGTTTAAAACACATGATTTGGAAGCTTAGGATCTTCAAAACCAAGTGTTTGACTCACAAAAACTTCCTCTTGAATGTCTCCATTTAAAAAGGCACTTTTAACATCCATTTGATAAAGTTTAAAGTCCATTATACATGCATAAGCAAGCAGGATTCTAATGGCTTCTAGTCTAGCTACTGGGGCATAGGTTTCATCATAGTCTATTCCCTCTTCTTGGTTGTAACCCTTGGCCACTAACCTAGCTTTATTCCTAGTAATAACACCATTCTCATCCATTTTGTTTCTAAACACCCACCTAGTTCCTATGACATGTTTATCTTCTAGTTTTGGAACTAGAGTCCACACTTGGTTTCTCTCAAACTGATTGAGCTCTTCTTTCATGGCTACTATCCAGTCATGGTCCATAAGAGCTTCCTTTATGTTTTTGGGTTATATTTGAGAAACAAAGGCAGTAAGGTTGCAAAATTCTCTAAGGGATTTTCTAGTTGAAACTCCTTTTGAAATCTCTCCAATAATGTTGTCTATGGGATGGTTTTTGGTAAACTTCCATTCTTTGGGTAAATCATCTTCCCTAATAGGTTCTACACAGTCAAGGTTGGATGGAGGTAAAGGTTCACTAGGTTCTATTGGTTCAGATTCTACAATATCATCCAAAGAGTTACCAACTATAGGAGGAGTGTTGTTCAAGTTTTCAGCAAACATTTCATCAAATTTTACATGAACAGATTCCTCTATAGTTTTGGTTCTTTTATTGTAGATTCTATAGGCCTTACTACACTGGGAATAACCTAGAAAAATACCCTCATCTGCCTTAGGATCAAACTTACCTAGATGTTCTTTGCCATTGTTTAACACAAAGCACTTGCATCCAAAGACCCTAAAGTAAGATATGTTTGGTTTTCTACCCTTGTATAACTCATAGGGAGTTTTTCTAAGTATAGGCCTAATAAGAACCCTATTCACTACATGTGTGGCAGTGTTTATAGCATTAGCCCAAAAGTATTTAGGGAGGTTAGAGTCCTTAAGCATGGTCCTAGCTAGTTCCTCTAAGGACCTATTCTTCCTTTCTACTACTCCATTTTGCTGTGGAGTTCTAGGGGCTGAGTACATGTGGTGAATTCCATTTTTTTCACAATAAGTATTAAAGGAATCATTCTGGAATTCACCTCCATGATCACTCTTAATGGATATTATTTTCTGGTTCTTCTCATTTTGAACTAAAGTAGCAAATTTTTTGAAAACTGAGAAGGTCTCACTCTTGTGAGCCAGAAAAAATGTCCATGTGAACCTAGAGTAATCATCTACCACCACATACCCATATAGGTTCCCTCCAAAACTTCTAACCTGAGATGGACCAAAAAGATCCATATGTACTAACTGTAAGACCCTATTGGTTTGAACTAAGTCTATAGGGGGAAAGAAGACTTAACTAGATTACTCCTCTCACAGGAGTCACATAACCTATCCTTAGAAAACTTTCTATTTGGGAGACCTAGGACTAACTGCTTACTAACTAGTTTGTTCAAGTGGTCCATATGAATATGAGCCACTCTCTTATGCCACAGCCAGTTCTCATCATCATTAGATAATAAGCAACATATATCATTTGCAGGTAAGGAATCAAAATCTATCATGTAAATATTGTTAACTCTTTTACCTGTCAATTTCATACCTTAAACTTCCTTATGCTCAAGTGTACAAGACATAGAAGTAAAGTGTACCTGGAATCCTTTGTCACACAGCTGACTAATACTTAGTCAATTGTGTTTCAGACCTTCGACAAATAAAACGTCCTTGATAACAGCAATTGAGTTGCTTCCTATATCTCTAATGCCTAGGATCTTCCCTTTGCTATTGTCACCATATTTGACAAATCCACCATCTTTTAAGTTCAGAGACAAGAACTTTGACTTGTCTCCAGTCATATGCTTGGAGCATCCACTATCTAGATACCATGATTGATTCCTGGATGCCAAGCATATCTGCAAAAAATGATTCAAGTTTTGGATTTAGGTACCCAATTCAAATTGGGTCCTGGGGGGTTAGTTTCAAATGCTTGTGTCTTAACTTTCCAAAATTTGTTTCCATCCTCTGTTGGCAAGTTTTTTTCAGTTTGCAATTGAAAATCATATGTCCCTTTTTACAACAAAAGTGACATACAACAGCAGAGGATGAATTCTGATTTGGTCTAGTAAAGTTATCATGCATTTGTTTAGATTTAACAAACTTCTGATGCCTTTTAACATGCATGTTTTGTTTATAGCCAAGTCCAGATTTAACATTTAGATTTCTTTGATTTCTAAGAAGCATATCTAAATTGTTTTTACCACTATTAAACTTAGCTACATCACATTTCAGTTCATGAGTTTCCTTTTTCAGATTTTCATTTATGTCTTTAAGAGACTCATGTTTCAAATCGATCTCATCATACAACATGCATTTTTCTTCTAACAGTTTCTTAGTACTAATTAATTGTTTGAGTACACTAACATATTCAGGATGCAATTCATTAAAGGCATCATGCAGTTCATCATAGGATGGATTAGAGGTTGTACTTACTTCACTGTCAGATTCTGAGTCAGTGTTAGCCATGAGACACAAGTAAGCTTCTTCATCTTCTGAATCTTCAGATGAATCTTCATCATTGTCGTTCCAGGCAATGTAAGCTCTCTTTGTTGAAGGTTGTTGATCCTTTCCTTTAGTCTTCACAGGCTTGTTTTTGTTTTTGCAGTTTATAACACTCAGATCTGATGTGGCCTATTTTACCACATTCATAGCAAATTATGACTTTGATATCATTGGTATCACTCTTGCTGAAGCCTTTAGTCTTTGAATTTTGTGGTTTTCTTGACTGGCTTCCTTTCTTTTTCAGAAATTTCTTGAATTTTTCTGACCAACATACCTATCTCAGGCTCTTCATCAGATTCACTTTCTGAATCATCAGTATCTGGTTCAGATTTCGCTTTGTGAGTCTGAGCCTTCAGTGAAAGTCCTTTGTTTTTCCTGTTAGATTGTTCTGACTCATTTAATCTGTGCCATTCCATCTCATGTTCCCTGAGCTTTCCAAATAATGTTGCAATGGTCATGTTTGCTAGGTCCTTTGATTCAACAATGGCAGTGATTTTGGGTTGCCATTCTCTTGTCAAGCACCTTATTATTTTTCCTATTTGTTGCTCATTGTCTACAACATCTCCTAGGGCATGAAGATTGTTGATGATGTGTGTGAATCATGTCTGCAGGTCACTGATTGATTCATCCTTCTTCATGTTGAACAATTCATACTCATGCATGAGAGTATTTGTTCTGGCCCTTTTGACATCTGTTGTGCCTTCATGTGTTTTCCTGAAGAGTATCCCACATTTCCTTTCAGATTTGCAGTTTGACACCCTGAAGAATTATTCTGCACTCAAAGCAGATGTTATAATGTTCATGACACCCTAAATCAATTGATGTCCCAATTGATTTGTTCTTGTCCAATAAACCTGGTGAGGACGAAAATGACCTAAATGTTAATCCAATGATGCAAATGAACTTATTGGATGCACAAGATAGGTTAAAAACCCTAATTGGACAAGAACAAGCTTAGGGAAGACGAAAATGACCTAAATGTTCATCCAATGACACAAACACACCTATTGGAAGCACAAGAATGGTTAAAAACCCTAGTTGGACAAGAATAAGCCTACGGAGGACGAAATGACCTAAATGTTCATCAAATGACACAAATACAACTATTGGATGCATAACATTGGTTAAAACCGCTCATTGGACAAGAATAGGCTTAGGAGGACAAAAATCACCAGAATAAATGTTAATCCTAAGACACAAAATGAACTTATTGGATGCACAAGATTGGTTAAAAACTCTAATTGGACAAGAATAAGCCTAGGGAGGATGAAAATGACCTAAATGTTCATCCAATGACACAAATGAACTTATTGGATTCACAAGAATTGTTAAAAACCCTAATTGGACAAGAATAAGCCTAGGGAGGATGAAAATGACCTAAATGTTCATCCAACGACACAAACACACCTATTGGATGCATAAGATTGGTTAAAAACCCTATATGGACAAGAATAAGTCTGGGGAGGACGAAAAAGACCTATATGTTAATCCGATGACACAAACACACCTATTGGATGCACAAGATTGGTTAAAACCGCTAATTGGACAAGAATAAGCCTAGGGAGGACGAAAATGACCGAAATATTCATCCATTGACACAAACATACCTATTTAATGCACAAGATTGGTCAAAAACCTTAGTTGGACTAGAATAAACCTGGTGAGGACGAAAACAACCTAAATGTTAATCCAATGATGCAAATGAACTTATTGGATGCACGAGACAGGTTAAAAACCCTAATTGGACAAGAACAAGCCTAGGGAGGACGAAAATGACCGAAGGACAAAAATGAACGAAACATTAATTCGACTAGAATAAAACGTAAGGAGGACGAAAATGACCTCAATGTTCATCCAATGACACAACTGAACTTATTGGAAGCACAAGATTGGTTAAAAACCCTAATTGGACAAGAATAATCCTAGGGAGGACAAGAATAAGCCTAGGGTTCATGACATAAATGTTCATCCAATGAGACAAATGAAATTATTGGATGCACAAGATTGGTTAAAACCCTAATTGGACAAGAATAAGCTTAGGGAGGACGAAAATGACCTAAATGTTCATCCAATGACACACACACACCTATTGGATGCACAAGATTGGTTAAAAACCCTAATTGGACAAGAATAATTCTAGGAAGGACGAAAATGACCTAAATGTTCATCCAATGACACAAATGAACTTATTGGATGCACAAGATTGGTTAAAAAAACCATAATTGGACAAGAATAAGCCTAGGGAGGACGAAAATGACCTATATGTTCATCCAATGACACAAAAAAACTTATTGGATGCACAAGATTGGTTAAAAACCCTAATTGGACAAGAATAAGCCTAGGGAGGACGAAAATGACCTAAATGTTAATCCAATGACACAAACACACCTATTGGATGCACAAGATTGGTTAAAACCCCTAATTGGACTAGAATAAATCTAGGGAGGACGAAAATGACCTAAATTTTCATCCAATGACACAAATGAACTTATTGGATGCACAAGATTGGTTAAAAAAACCCTAATTGGACAAGAATAAGCCTAGGGAGGACGAAAATGACCTAAATGTTCATCCAATGACACAAACACACTGGGATGCACAAGATTGGTTAAATGACCTAATTGTTAAATCTAATGAGCACAAAATGACCTAAATGTTCATCTGACACAAATGAACTTATTGGATGCACAAGGTTAAAAACCTTAATTGGACAAGAATAAGCCTAGGGAGGACGAAAAATGACCTAAATGTTCATCCAATGACACAAAACACACCAATTGGATGCACAAGATTGATTAAAAACCCTAATTGGACTAGAATAAACCTAGGGAGGACGAAATGACCTAAATGTTCATCCAATGACACAAACACCCGTATTGGATGCACAAGATTGGTTAAAAACCCTAATTGGACAAGAATAAACCTAGGGAGGACGAAAATGACCTAAATGTTAATCCAATGACACAAATGAACTTATTGGATGCACACAAGATTGGTTAAAAACCCTAATTGGACTAGAATAAGCCTAGGGAGGACGAAAATGACCTAAATGTTCATCCAATGACACAAACAGACCTATTGGATGCACAAGATTAGTTAAAAACCTAATTGGACAAGAATAAGCAAAGGGAGGACGAAAATGACCTAAATGTTCATCCAATGACACAAACACACTTATTGGATGCACAAGATTGGTTAAAAACCCTAATTTGGACTAGAATAAACCTAAGGAGGACGAAAATGACCTAAATGTTCATCCAATGACACACATGAACTTATTGGATGCACAAGATTGGTTAAAAACCCTAATTGGACTAGAATAAACCTAAGGAGGACGAAAATGACCAAAATGTTCATCCAATGACACATATGAACTTATTGGATGTACAAGACTTGTTAAAAACCCTAATTGGATAAGAATAAGCCTAGGGATGACGAATAAGCCAAGGGAGAACGAAAATGACCTAAATGTTCATCCAATGACACAAACACACCTATTGGATGCACAAGATTGGTTAAAAACTCTAATTGGACTAGAATAAACCTAAGGAGGACGAAAATGACCTAAATGTTCATCCAATGACACAAATGAACTTAATGGATGCACAAGATTGGTTAAAAACCCTAATTGGACAAGAATAAGCGTAGGGAGGACGAAAATGACCTAAATGTTCATCAAATGACACAAACACACCTATTGGATGCACAACGATTGGTTAAAAACCTAATTGGACTAGAATAAACCTAAGGAGGACGAAAATGACCTAAATGTTCATCCAATGACACAAATAAACTTATTGGATGCACAAGATTTGGTTAAAAACCCTAATTGGACAAGAATAAGCCTCGGGAGGACGAAAATGACCTAAATGTTCATCCAATGACACAAATGAACTTATTGGATGCACAAGATTGGTTAAAAACCCTAATTGGACAAAATAAGCCTAGGGAGGACCAAAATGACATAAATGTTCATCCAATGACACAAATACACCTATTGGATGCACAAGATTAGTTAAAAACGCATTTTGCAGAAGAATAAGCCTCGGGAGGACGAAAATGACCTAAATGTTCGTCAAGTGACACAAACACACCTATTTGATGTACAAGATTGGTTAAAAACCCTAATTGGACTAGAATAAACCTAGGGAAGACGAAAATGACTTAAATGTTAATCCAATGACACAAATGAACTTATTGGATGCACAAGAATTGTTAAAAACCCTGATTGGACAAGAATAAACCTAGGGAGGACGAAAATGACCTAAAGGTTCATCCAATGACACAAATGAACTTATTGGATGCACAAGATTGGTTAAAAACTCTAATTGGACAAGAATAAGCCTAGGGAGGACGAAAATAACCTAAATTTTCATCCAATGACATAAACACACCCATTGGATGCAGAAGAAGATTGGTAAAAAAACCCTAATTGGACTACAATAAATCTAGGGATGATGAAAATGACCTAAATGTTCATCCAAATGACACAAATGAACTTATTGGATGCACAAGATTGGTTAAAAAACCCTAATTGGACAAGAATAAGCCTAGGAGGACGAAAATGACGTAAATGTTCATCCAATGACACAAACACACCTATTGGATACACAAGATTGGTTAAAAACCCTAATTGGACAAGAATAAGCCAAGGGAGGACAAAAATGACCTAAATGGTCATCCAATGACACAAACACACCTATTGGATGCACAAGATTTGTTAATAACCTTAGTTGGACAAGAATAAATCTAGGAAGGACGAAAATGACCTAAATGTTCATCCAATGACACAAACACACCTATTGGATGCACAAAGATTGGTTAAAAACCCCTAATTGGACAAGAATAAGCTTAGGGAGGACGAAAATGACCTAAATGTTAATCCAATGACACAAATGAACTTATTGGATGCACAAGATTGGTTAAAAACCCTAATTGGACAAGAATAAGCCTAGGGAGGACGAAAATGACCTAAATGTTAATCCAATGACACAAACACACTTATTGGATGCACAAGATTGGTTAAAGCCCCTAATTGGACTAGAATAAGCCTAGAGAGGACGAAAATAACCTAAATGTTAATCCAATGACACAAATGAACTTATTGGATGCACAAGATTGGTTAAAAACCCTAATTGGACAAGAACAAGCCTAAGGAGGACGAAAATGAGCTAAATGTTCATCCAATGACACAAACACACCATTTGGATGCACAAGATTGGTTAAAAACCCTCGTTGGACAAGAATAAGCTTAGGGAGAACAAAAATGACCTAAATGTTCATCCAATGACACAAACAAACCTATTGGATGCACAAGACTGGTTAAAACCCCTAGTTGGACAAGAAAAAGTCTAGGGAGGACCAAAATGACCTAAATGTTCATCCAATGACACAAACACACCTGTTGGATGCACAAGATTGGTTAAAACCCCTAATTGGACTAGAATAAACCTGTTGAGGACGAAAAAGACCTAAATGTTATTCCAATAATACAAACGTATGTATTGGATGCACAAGATTGGTTAAAAACCCTAATTGGACAAGAATAAGCCTAGGGAGGATGAAAATGACCTAAATGTTCATCCAATGACACAAACATACTAATTGGATGCACAAGATTGGTTAAAAACCCTAATTGGACAAGAATAAGCCTAGGGAGGACGAAAATGACCTAAAATGTTCATCCAATGACACAAATGAACTTATTGGATTCACAAGATTTGTTAAAAACCCTAATTGGACAAGAATAAGCCTAGGGAGGACGAAAATGACCTAAATGTTCATCCAACGACACAAACACACCTATTGGATGCACAAGATTGGTTAAAAACCCTATATGGACAAGAATAAGTCTAGGGAGGACGAAAAAGACCTAAATGTTAATCCAATGACACAAACACACCTATTGGATGCACAAGATTGGTTAAAAACCTAAATTGGACAAGAATAAGCCTAGGGAGGACGAAAATGACCTAAATATTCATCCATTGACACAAATGATACTTATTGGATGCACAAGATTGGTTAAAAACCTTAATTGGACTAGAATAAGCCTAGGGAGGACGAAAATGACCTAAATGTTCAATCCAATGACACAAATGAACTTATTGGATGCACAAGATTGGTTAAAAACCCTAATTGGACAAGAATAAGCCTAGGGAGGACGAAAATGACCGAAACAAAAATGAACGAAACATTAATTCGACTAGAATAAAAGGAAAATGACCTCAATGTTCATCCAATGACACAAGATGAACTTATTGGATGCACAAGATTGGTTAAAAACCCTAAATTGACAAGAATAAGTCTAGGGAGGACAAAGAATAAGCCTAGGAGGACAAAATGACATAAATGTTCATCCAATGACACAAATGAACTTATTGGATGCACAAGATTGGTTAAAACCCTAATTGGACAAGAATAAGCTTAGGGAGAACGAAAATTACCTAAATGTTCATCCAATAACACAAACACACCTATTGGATGCACAAGATTGGTTAAAAACCCAAATTGGACAAGAATAATTCTAGGGAGGACGAAAATTACCTAAATGTTCATCCAATGACACAAATGAACTTATTGGATGCATAAGATTGGTTAAAAAAACCCATAATTGGACAAGAATAAGCCTAGGGAGACGAAAATGACCTAAATGTTCATCTAATGACACAAATGAACTTATTGGATTGCACAAGATTGGTTAAAAACCCTAATTGGACAAGAATAAGCCTAGGGAGGACGAAAATGACCTAAATGTTAATCCAATGACACAAACACACCTATTGGATGCACAAGATTGGTTAAAACCCCTAATTGGACAAGAATAAGCCTAGGGAGGACGAAAATGACCTAAATGTTTCATCCAATGACACAAATGAACTTATTGGATGCACAAAGATTGGTTAAAAACTCTAATTGGACAAGAATAAGCCTAGGGAGGACGAAAATGACCTAAATGTTCATCCAATGACACAAACACAACTTATTGGATGCACAAGATTGGTTAAAAACCCTAATTGGACAAGAATAAGCCTAGGGAGGACAAAAATGACCTAAATGTTCATCCAATACACAAATGACACCTATTGGATGCACAAGATTGGTTAAAAAACCCTAATTGGACAAGAATAAGCTAGGGAGGACGAAAATGACCTAAATGTTCATCCAATGACACAAATGAACTTATTGGATGCACAAGATTGGTTAAAAACTATAATTGGACAATAATAAGTCTAGGAGGACGAAAATGACCTAAATGTTCATCCAATGACACAAACACGCCTATTGGATGCACAAGATTGGTTAAAAACCCTAATTGGACAAGAATAAATCTAGAGAGGACAAAATGACCTAAATGTTCATCCAATGACACAAATGAACCTATTGGATCCATAAGATTGGTTAAAAACCCATAATTCGACAAGAATAAGCCTAGGGAGGACGAAAATGACCTATATGTTCATCCAATGACAGAAAAAAACTTATTGGATGCACAAGATTGGTTAAAAAAACCCTAATTGGACAAGAATAAGCCTAGGGAGGACGAAAATGACCTAAATGTTCATCCAATGACACAAACACACTTATTGGATGCACAAGATTGGTTAAAAACCCTAATTGGACTAGAATAAATCTAGGGAGGACGAAAATGACCTAAATTTTCATCCAATGACACAAATGAACTTATTGGATGAATAAGATTGGTTAAAAAAACCCTAATTCGACAAGAATATGCCTAGGGAGGACGAAAATGACCTAAATGTTCATCCAATGACACAAACACCACTTATTGGATGCACAAGATTGGTTAAAAACTCTAATTGGACTATAAATAAACCTTGGGAGGACGAAAATGACCTAAATGTTAATCTAATGACACAAATGAACTTATTGGATGCACAATATTGGTTAAAAACCTTAATTGGACAAGAATAAGCCTAGGGAGGACAAAAATTACCTAAATGTTCATCCAATGACACAAACACACACCATTGGATTACACAAGATTGATTAAAAACCCTAATTGGACTAGAATAAACCTAGGGAGGACGAAATGACCTAAATATTTATCCAATGACACAAACACCCGTATTGGATGCACAAGATTGGTTAAAAACCCTAATTGGATTAGAATAAACCTAGGGAGGACGAAAATGACCTAAATGTTAATCGAATGACACAAATGAACTTATTGGGTGCACAAGATTGGTTAAAAGCCCTAATTGGACTAGAATAAACCTAGGGAGGACGGAAATGACCTAAATCTTCATCCAATGACACAAACAGACCTATTCGATGCACAAGATTAGTTAAAAACCTAATTGGATAAGAATAAGCTAAGGGAGGACGAAAATGACCTAAATGTTCATCCAATGACACAAACACACTTATTGGATGCACAAGATTGGTTAAAAACCCTAATTGGACTAGAATAAACCTAAGGAGGACGAAAATGACCTAAATGTTCATCAAATGACACAAATGAACTTATTGGAAGCACAAGATTGGTTAACAACCCTAATTGGACTAGAATAAACCTAGGGAGGACGAAAATTTCCTAAATGTTCAGCCAATGACACATATGAACTTATTGGATGCACAAGACTGGTTAAAAAACCCTAATTGGACAAGAATAAGCCTAGGAATGACGAATAAGCCAAGAGAGACGAAAATGACCTAAATGTTTATCCAATGACACAAACACACCTATTGGATGCACAAGATTGGTTAAAAACTCTAATTGGACAAGAATAAACCTAAGGAGAGGACGAAAATGACCTAAATGTTCATCCAATGACACAAATGAACTTATTGGAAGCACAAGATTGGTTAAAAACCCTAATTGGACAAGAATAAACGTAGGGAGGACGAAAATGACCTAATATGTTCATCAAATGACACAAATGACACCTATTGAATGCACAAGATTGGTTAAAAAACCTAATTGGACTAGAATAAACCTAGGGAGGACGAAAATGACCTAAATGTTCATCCAATTACACAAATAAACTTCTTGGATGCACAAGATTGGTTAAAAACCCTAATTGGACAAGAATAAGCCTCGGGAGGACGAAAATGACCTAAGTGTTCATCCAATGACGAAAACACACCAATTGGATGCACAAGATTGGTTAAAAACCCTAATTGGACAAGAATAAGCCTAGGGAGGACGAAAATGACCTAAATGTTCATCTAATGACACAAATGAACTTATTAGATGCACAAGATGGGTTAAAACCCTAATTGGACAAGAATAAGCCTAGGGAGGACCAAAATGACATAAATGTTCATCCAATGACACAAATGAACTTATTGGATGCACAAGATTGGTTAAAAACTCTAATTGGACAAGAATAAGCCTAGGGAGGACGAAAATGACCTAAATGTTCATCCAATGACACAAATGTACTTATTGGATGCACAAGATTGGTTAAAAAACCCAAATTGGACTAGAATAAATCTAGGAGGACGAAAATGACCTAAATGTTCATCCAACGACACAAATGACTTATTGGATGCACAAGATTGGTTAAAAAAACCTAATTGGACAAGAATAAGTCTAGGGAGGACGAAAAATGACCTAAATGTTCATCCAATGACACAAATGAACTTATTGGATGCACAAGATTGGTTAAAAAACTATAATTGACAAGAATAAGTCTAGGGAGGACGAAAATGACCTAAATGTTCATCCAATGACACAAACACACCTATTGGATGCACAAGATTGGTTAAAAAACCCTAATTGGACTAGAATAAATCTAGAGAGGACGAAAATGACCTAAATGTTCATCCAATGACACAAAGGAACCTATTGGATGCATAAGATTGGTTAAAAACCCTAAATTCGACAAGAATAAGCCTAGGGAGGACGAAAATGACCTATATGTTCATCCAATGACACAAAAAAACTTATTGGATGCACAAGATTTGGTTAAAAACCTTAATTGGACAAGAATAAGCCTAGGGAGGACGAAAATGACCTAAATGTTCATCCAATGACACAAACACACCTATTGGATGCACAAGACTGGTTAAAAACCCTAATTGGACTAGAATAAAATCTAGGGAGGACGAAAATGACCTAAATGTTCATCAATGACACAAATGAATTTATTGGATGCACAAGATTGGTTAAAAAAACCCTAATTCGACAAGAATATGCCTAGGCGGGACGAAAATGACCTAAATGTTCATCCAATGACACAAAACACACTTATTGGATGCACAAGATTGGTTAAAAACCTTAATTGGACTAGAATAAGTCCTTGGATGGACGAAAATGACCTAAATGTTCATCCAATACACAAATGAACTTATTGTTGGTATCTTGACCTCGAAATAACAGAAATATATCAGTTTACGTTACCAAATTAATCAGCATCAAGTGCCACAGCGGAATTTAAATTTTGAGGCATACAAAGTTAGCAATATAGAAAATTAAAGAGAGAGAGTTAGAGAAGAAAACACAGAGATTTATCCTGGTTCGGTTGTCCTCAACAACCTACGTCCAGTCCTGAAAAATCCAATCGGATTTCAGATTTTCTTCTCCTTCAATAGAAAGAATCAATTACAAGATTGTTCCAGTTTCCTCCTTGAAACCTATCTATCTTAATGATCTCTTCCCTATTGAATCACCCTCTGATCCTTGTAGATACTCGTCAACCTATCACAGAATCACAGTGCGACTCTTTCTTGTTGAGCACTCTCACCCAAGAAAGTAGCCACCAGTTTCTAGCTGGCTTTCTATCAACCCCTTTGATCCTTGTAGACAATCGTCAGCCTAACACAAAATCAAAGTACAGCTCTTTCTTGTTGAGACCTCTCACCCAAGAAAGTAGCCACCAGTTTCTAGCTGGATTTTCAACGTTCGTTTTTGTTCAAAGATTTATTACAGAATGAATAAAAGAATGTAAAAAAAGGGTCTTCAATCTTTATGAATGTTGCTCCTCACGAATCTGGATATTCAAGCCTTGTTCATGAGCACATTATCATTTCTCTTAGATTGTCAACAAACTGTATTGAGATCTGTAATCACAATTATGAAGTTGTTAGTTTGTTGTTATGAACAGCTAAGAGCGTTGTGAGAAATTATGAAAGTTATGAAATGTTATGTAAAAGTTATGTCAAGTTATGAGAATAAAGATTGAAAGAACATCTTATATAGTTTCTGAAAAACCAACTACTAAATCGATTCCTCAATCGATTATTAAAGTTAAAACATATGCTTAATCGATTTGCCAATCGATTTCGCGAGTCTTGGTTTTCTTTAATCTTGAAACTATACAAGCTAATCGATTTACCAATCGATTCTTTAAAACAACACTTTTCATCAGAACATGTCCAGATCTGCATAAATCGATTTCCTAATCGATGCTGGAAACTTCTTTAATAAAAGTAACTTCAATCGATTACTCAATCGATTTGTCAAATCTTCAGAGTTCACTGTGTTTTCAAAAAGTTTAATTCAATCGATTTGCCAATCGATTGGTTTCAGAACAGTGGCTCAAGGTTTTTGATGTCAATCGATTTCGTCAATCGATTGGATTCAAAACAGTGACTCAGTTATTTGATGTTAATCGACTTGTCAATCGCTTTGGTGCATGTTCCTGAAAAGTTTTTACCTGGTGTTTAGTTCAATCGATTTCCCAATCGATTGCAACCAAACTTAGTCAAAAAAATTGAAAGTGTTAACAATTGATTGTCCAATCGATTGTATTTGTCACAGGTGAGGTCATTTTTTCAAATGATACTTTTGTCAATCGATTTGCCAATCGATTCCTCAGCACTGGAGTGCCACTGTGACTCATTCAATCGATTTACCAATCGATGTGTTACCATCAGGTTTGATTTGTGAAATGTTCAATCGATTTACCAATCCGATTTCCTCCAAATCAGAGGCTACTGACTTGTGCATTTTTCATATTTTATTTCAAGCTAATCGATTGCCTAATCGATTGTACATTTACAAACACTTAAGATTTCTTACACCCTTGTTATGCAATCGATTTACCAATCGATTTACATAGTCAGAATTCAAACTTTTGTTGATTTCTGTGTTCCAAGCAATTTGATACAAGTGTGTGTGATGTGTGTGATTGAATTGGTGTTCCTGAATTTTGCTCAATTGACAATATTAGATTTATCATATTAAGTATGAATATTGTTTGAATTGTGAATTATGTCAAAATTAGGAATCAAAGGATCAAAATCCAACACTTATTGGCTGCACCATATTGGTTAAAAACCTTAATTGGACAAGAATAAGCCTAGGGAGGACGAAAATGACCTAAATGTTCATCCAATGACACAAACACACCCTAATTGGATACACAAGATTGATTAAAAAACCCTAATTGGATTAGGAACATAAACCTAGGGAGGACGAAAATGACCTAAATGTTCATCCAATGACACAAATGAACTTATTGGGTGCACAAGATTAGTTAAAAGCCCTAATTGGACATGAATAAGCCTAGGGAGGACGAAAATGACCTAAATGTTTATCCAATGACACAAACACACCTATTCGATGCACAACGATTAGTTAAAAACCTAATTGGACAAGAATAAACTAGGGAGGACGAAAATGACATAAATGTTCATCAATGACACAAATGACTTATTGGATGCACAAGATTGGTTAAAAACCCTAATTGGACTAGAATAAACCTAAGGAGGACGAAAATGACCTAAATGTTTCTCCAATGACACAAATGAACTTATTGGAGCACAGATTTGGTTAAAAATGACCTATCGACTAGAATCGGCCTAGGGAGTTCGAAAAATTACTTAAATGTTCATCCACACACAAAATGAAATTATGTAATGCACAAGATTGGTTAAAAACTCTAATTGGACTAGAGATAAAGTCTAGGGAGGACGAAAATGAACTAAGTTTTCCTCGAATGACCTAAAATGACGTATATCCAATGCACAAGCATCTGGTAAAAACGATTGTAAAACCCTAATTGGACAATAATAGCAGATAGAGGACGAAAATGACTTAAATGTTCATCCAATGACACAAATGAACTTATGGAGGGTTATTGTTTGACAAGATTACTTAGAAATACCTAATCATCCACATGACAAGAATGCACAAGTTCTAGGGAGGACGAAAAGGACAGAAATGTCCTATTTCCAATGACACAAACACACTCTATTGATGCAACAAGATTGGTTAAAAACACTAATTGGACAAGAATAAGTCTAGGGAAGGAACGAAAATGACCTAAATGTTCGATCCGATGACACAAATCAAACCTATTGGTATGCACAAGATTGGTTAAAAACCCTAATTGGACAAGAATAAGCCTTGGGAGGACGAAATTGCCTAAATGTTCATCCAATGACAACAAACACACCTATTTGGATGCACAAGATTGGGTTAAAAACTCTAATTGGACAAGAATAAACCTAGGGAGGACGAAAATGACCTAAATGTTCATCCAATGACACAAACAACTTATTGGATGCACAAGATTGGTTAAAAACCCTAATTGGACAAGAATAAGCCTAGGAAGGACGAAAATGACCTAAATGTTCATCCAATGACACAAAATGAACTTATTGGATGCACAAGATTGGTTAAAAAAGCCTAATTGGAACAAGAATAAGCCTAGGAGGACGAAAATGACCTAAAATGTTCATCCAATGACAACAAACACACTTATTAGGATGCACAAGATTGGTTAAAAACCCTAATTGGACGAGAATAAACCTAGGGAGGACGAAAATGACCTAAATGTGCATCCAATGACACAAATGAACATATTGGATGCACAAGATGTTAAAAAACCCTATTTGGACAAGAATAAGTCTAGGGAGGACGAAAATGACCTAAATGTTCATCCAATGATTACAAATGACCTTATTGCATGCACAAGATTGGTTAAAAACCTAAATTGGACAAGAATAAGCCTAGGGAGGACGAAAATGACCTAAATGTTCATCCAATGACATAACACACCTATTGGATGCCAAGATTGGTTAAAAAGACCTTAATTGGACAACAATAAATCTAGGAAGGAAGAAAATGACCTAAATGTTCATCCAATGACACAAACATACCTATTGGATGCACAAGATTGTTAAAAAACCCTAATTGGACAAGAATAAGCCTTAGGGAGGACGAAAATTACTAAATGTTAATCCAATGACAAAAATGAACTTATTGGGATGCCAAGATTGGTTAAAAACCCTAATTGGACAAGAATAAGCCAGGGAGGACGAAAATGACCTAAATGTCATCCAATGACACCAAAACAACCTATTGGACGGCACAAGATTTGTTAATAACCTTAGTTGGACAAGAATAAATCTAGGAAGGACGAAAATGACCTAAATGTTCATCCAATGACACAAACACACCTATTGGACGCAAAGATTGGTTAAAACCCCTAATTGGACAAGAATAAGCTTAGGGAGGACAAAAATCACCTAAATGGTAATCCTATGACACAAATGAACTTATTGGATGCACAAGATTGGTTAAAAACCCTAATTGACAAGAAATAAGCCTAGGGAGGACGAAAATGACCAAAATGTTAATCCAATGACACAAACACACTTATTGGATGCTCAAGATTGGTTAAAGCCCCTAATTGGAACTAGAATAAACCTAGACAGGACGAAAAACCTAAATGTTATGCCAATGATGCAAATGAACTTATTTAGGGTCTTTTTTACCATTCTTCTGCATCCAATGGGGGTGTGTTTACTGTCATGGATAAAATTTAGGTTATATTTTCGTTCCTCTAGGCTTATTCTTCCAATTAGGTTTTACCAATCATGTGCATGCAATAAGTTTATTTATCTTGGATGAACCTTTCGGTCATTTTCGTCCTCCCTAGGTTAATTCTTGTCCTAATCAGGGTTATCTTAACAATTTTGGCATCCAATAAGTTCATTTGTTGTCATTTGGATTAACATTTAAGTTCATTTTCGTACTTTCCTAGTGTTATTCTAGTCTAAGGGTTTTTTAACAATCTTGTACATCACTATAGGTGTGTTTGTGTCACTTGACGGAACATTTAGGTATTGTTCGTCCTCCGAGGCTTTTCTTCTGCAAATTGCGTTTGTTAACTTAATCTTGTGCATCCAATAGCGTGTATTTGTTGCTTGGATGAACATTATGTCATTTTGGTCCTCCTAGTGCTTATTTTCCATTGGGTTTCTTAACAGCCATGTTGTGCATCTAATAAGTTCATTTTGTGTCATTAGATGAACATTTAGGTTATTTTCGTCCTCCCTAGGCTTCATTCTATTTCCATTAGGGTTTTTAACCATCTTGTGATGCCAATTGGTGTGTTTGTCATTGGATGAACACTTGGTCATTTCGTCCTCCGAGGCTTATTCTTGTCCAATTAGGTTTTTAACAATCTTGTGCATCCAAGAAGTTTTTGTGTATTGGATTAACATTTAGGTCATTTTTGTCCTCTTAGGTTTATTCTTAGTCAATTAGGTTTTTAAACCAATGTCGATGCTCCAAATACGGTGTGTTTGTGTCATTTGATGAACATATATGTCATTTTCGTCCTCCCTAGCATATTCTTGTCCAATTAGGGTTTTTAACCAATCTTGTGCTTCCATTAGTATTTGTGTCATTGGATGACATTTAGGTCATTTTCGTCCTTCCTTAGGTTTATTCTAGTCCAATTAGAGTTTTTAACCAATCTTGTGCATCCATAGGTGTTTTGTTTGTGTCATTGGATTAAACATATTAGGTCATTTCGTTTTCTTGGCTTATTCGTCATCCTAGGCTTATTCTTTCCAATAGGGTTTTAACAAGTCTTAGTACATCCATAAGTTCCATATTGTGTCATTGGCTGAACATTTGGTCATTTTTCGTCCTCCTTAGGTTTATTCTAGTCCAATTAGGTTTTAACCCATCTTGTGCTTCCAATAAGTTTATGTGTGTCATTGGATGAACATTTAGGTCATTTTTCGTCCTTCCTTAGGTTTATCTAGTCCTCTTAAAGGTTTTTAACCATGTTGTGCTCCAAATAAGTTGTATTTGTTCATTGGATAAACATAGGTCTTTTCGTCCTCCCTAGACTTATTGTTGTCCATTAGGTTTTTAACAATGCTTATGCATCCAATAGGTTGTTTGTGTCGTTGGATGAAATTTAGGTCATTTTCGTCTCCTAGGCTTTATTCTTGTCCAATTAGGGTTTTACTAATCTTGTTGAACTCCAATAAGTTCATTTGTGTCTTGGATGAACAATTTTAGGTCATTTTATCTCCCTAGGTTATTCTTGTCCAATTAGGTTTTAACCCAATCTTGGCATCCATTATATGTGTGCTTGGATGAACATTTAGTCATTTTCGCTCCTAGGTTATTCTTGTCAATTGGTTTTTACCAATCTGGTGCTCATAGTTACTAGTTTGTTCATTAGCAATAACATTTAGAGTCTTTTCTGTCCTCGCACTAGGTTTATTTCTGCCAATTAGGGTTTTTAGACACATCTGTCGCATCACAGGATTGTGTGTTTTGTGCCATTCTGATGAAACATTAGGTCATTTGGTCCTCCCAGACTTATTCTTGTCAATAAGGTGGTTTTAACTATCTTGTGATCACAAGAAGCTTTATTTGCGTAATTGGCATTACATTATAGGTCATTTTCTGTTGCTCCTCTAGGCTTATCTTCATCATCAAATGAGGGTTTTTACTAACCATCTTGTCGCATCCAAAGTGTGTTTGTGTCACTTACTGAACATATATTCTCATTTTCGTCCCTCCTCTATTTTCTTGTCCAATTAGGGTTTTTAACAATCTTGTGC
>PGTU02014952.1:0-17087 GCA_002896215.2 Cicer echinospermum
AAATTACTGCATTAAATGCATTTATCAATGAAAACTTTTTTCATCATGCCAAATCTGACGGCTCACGTTTTCCTTTCTCTTCTTCACCCACGTTTCTGATCTTTCTCTCTTCCTGTAAATCAATCAATCACGTTTTTTTTCTCTCTTCTCTCGTCTAACGTGTTTTCAACCTTCCCACACACACACTATTCTCTTCTCATTAATGCATTTCAATCTTCATTTTCAACTTTATCTCTCTCCACTTCATGCCATCTACGGCCTACTCCTTCTCTCTCTCCGCAATTAATTTTCATTTTCTCTCTTTCCATCCGTTTGCACTCTCCCAGGTCATCATTCTTTCGTGTCTTCCTTCCATTCTTCGCTCTCATCCGGTTCTACTTCATCAAACAATGGCTCGGATTAAAACTACAGCAAAGCGAAAATATGTCTCCTCTTTAATCGAAACTGTACTCAGACAACTGCTCGAAGTCCTGAATCCCTTCAAAAAGGTTCAAACAAAGTTTGATCTCCTCCTAGGGCACGCGCGAACCGTCCGATCAAAGGCCAAAAACCTTCAATCGTCAAACCCTACTGCCTCCTCCATCAACGATCTTCAAGAAGTCCAATCTGGGGCTTCCCTCAAATAGAAGTTCATAGACTCAACTGTGCATGAGATTGATTCGGACGATTCCAGGACCATGCTTCCTGTCAAACCGGTTCCTTAACCTTCTCAAAACCGGACCCTCCAACGCAGAAACCAAACCAATCTGAACCTAGTAAACCGACTCCAAAGACAGTCTGCTTCATACCAAACCGATTCCTGTCCCTCTCTTTACTCCCCAGAATCGGAGTTGAACTATACTTCAAAATGGCTTAACAAATCTGTTGTCCATGGCAAGCATATTGATTTAATCAATCTGAAAAATGGAGGTTTTAATGTTGTAGAAGTTTTGACAAATTAGGATGGACCCCTTCTTTAAGAGTGAATGAACCTCAATACCCTAAACTTGTAAAGGTTTTTATGCTGCATGCAATGGATGTAAAGGCAGCCAGGGGTTCAGTTTGTGCTTAAAGGTGTACACTGGACGTTACCCACATCACTGTGCAAATTCTTGATATACAAGATACTGGAGCCCACTGTTATGCTGAAATTGTACATTCAGTACATGGTCACTCGAACCTCAGTTCTTCAAGATATCTTTATAGATCCTCGGAAGCCTCTAGTTGCATCAAACCATTCCTCCTATGTGCCGGATATATCACAACATCTGTGCTCACCAATAGTACCTCGAGCTGGGAGTTATGAAAGGTAACCGAACTGGACATTTGCTCATTATCATCTGTTGACTGAACACCTCTTCATCTGGGAAACATTATTTTTAACTATATGTTAAAATGCTGCAATTGTGGGTCGATCAGCTCCTTCATGGATGATCTTGACCAAAATCTTTAAAACACTTTAAAGTACCCCTTGATGATGAAGAAAGCATTCAATGCAATAATTTTTCATATGAAAATATCAAACAAATGCGCATTGATCTGCCTAACAAACCCCCAACTCAAGGAAGAAGAAAACTGCCTCAAGAAGCACAGTCCGCATCACCACAATCTCATTCTCGCACACCTCATTCAACTCTGCCAGCTCAACACTTCTCCATCTCCACAAGTTAGTAAGGATCCATCTGCGCATAATGCTGCTCCTTCAGATTAAGGATGGTGAAGACTTAGCTTTTGATCTGAATGTATCATATGATCACCACTCCTCAAAGAGCCCTCGTAAGAACATACCATCTCAGGTAAGCCTGAACTCTTCTCTATCTCTCCAAATGTTGCTCATTCTAATTCTGATCGGATTTACAAGAAAATCAATCTCCTTTGGCTCCACCTTTTGAAATTTTTCCAAGATAAGGCTAAAATTCTAATCCAAAAAGGCCGGTAAGGACTCCACTACCAGCATGAAATCGGCAGAAACTAAGACAAACGATTTTTAAAGCTTCTAAAGACTTAGAAAGCCAAAAAGAGTTGATGGTTACTTTTTCTCACTTTCAAAACACTATCACTCATTTTGGACTCGTTCTGCAATGGTTACAAAAACTTGGGTTCATCAGCTGCTGCCGTGATCAGCCTCCTGTGCTACCGGCCCGTTCTCTTTGCCCCTGATTCTACATCCTCATCATCTGAAGATTCATCTTCCGCTGATTGACTCTGTTTACTTGTTATACTTTTTGATGTTGACTTAATTCAGGGGGAGTCAGATTATGAATTATATTTTGTCTTATGTTTAAACTCATATTATGTTTTGCTGACTGTTGTATGGTTGTTTAAACTCAAATTATGTTTGTTGGATGTTATGGCTGAATTCATGAACCTATGGTATTGTGTTTAAGTTGCTGGAATTTTTTTTTGGTGTTTCATGAATGATCTATTTACCTCAAATATTGCATAATTTCAAAATTTGGCTTTTACTTGAATGTTAAAAGGGATTTTTTCAAAATTATCACTTGTATGATTGAGGGGGAGTTTAATTATTCATTCTTACATAAAACAAAAATCATAAATCTAAAGAATTTTGTCATCATCAAAAAGGGGAGATTGTTGAGACAAAATCTCTCTAAATGGTTTTAATGATAACAATAATAATAAAGATTATGTATTATGCTTAATGACTAATCTGTGCTTTGGATGTTTTATATAAGTAACAGGTTATCATTCATTAAGGAAAAAGAAGAAAATTCTGAGTAAATCTAAGTATAAAGTGCCGAGGATGGCCTCACGAGTTGAAGAAACTGCAGTTCATGCATCCTCACTGTTTTTAAATTATTAAACAAAGGCATAAAAATATTAAAGAATGAATTATTTGAATTCATTCAACAAGGGCAGAATGGTATTAAAGAATGAATTGTTTGATCATTCAATAAAGGCAAAATATTATTAAAATTGTTTGAAAGAAAGGCCTTTGAAGAAAAGTTGAAGAGAAAGGTACAAGGAATGATGGTAGCATGTGTCCATAGTCAATATCTCGAAAAGCCTTCCAAGACATCATGAAAGCAACTCATTTATAGGCAAAAAGGCATATGGTTCATTATGTGATTAAATAAGATTATAAAAGTCAAATATTCAAAAGGCAACAAGCCTTATATATATTTGATCACATGTCATAAAGCAAGGAAAGAGAAAGAAGCATCACGTGAAGCCTTCACAAAGCTTCAAGGAAAGAGAATAAAAGGACATCACATGTCTACAAGAAATTAAATGGGAAAGAGAAAAAAGCCACATGATCTTTGTGAAGCTTTATGAAGCCATTGAAGAAAGAGAATGAAAAGGACTTCACATCATAGTCAACATTAAAGAAAGGAAACGAAAAGGACAACACATGTCCCAAGGTCCAGAAAACAGTACCTCGTACTTGGACAAGGATGCATAATTTCAAATGTGCTGAATGGCATTTTCGTAATATGAAGAAACCTTGCATTTCACAAATGATTTTTTCCAACGGTCACAAAGGCTTGGCTTATGAAATGAACATCACAAGAACTCTAAAATTGCAGCAAGTTGATCTTCACAACAACACAACACATTCATTAAAAAGATCATTGATCTTAAAGCTTTCAAGAGCAACTCATTTATCTTCATACTTTCTACAAATCCTACATTAGATCTTTTTTATCTTTTGAGAAAGTATCAAGAATCAATCACTATCTTATCATACTGTAATTTCCAAGTGGGTACACTGGAAAATATTTGAAATCTGATTGTAAGCTTGGTGAGCTTGATAATACACAGTTTGTAATCATCCTCGGTTGAGATCAATCTGTTTGAAAGTTAGTGAAATCTCACAAGGTGTGAGGACTGACGTAGCCATCTTTGGTGAACCAGTATAAAAACAGTGTGTGTCAATCTTCTTTGCTTCTTACTCTTTAACTCGTTTCAAATTGAAAGTTTTCAAAACCCATCCTCGGGTTGCCATCCTCGGCAAGAGGATAGTTTTTAAACACTTGAAAACTATTTTAAACAGCAAAATCCTATTCAACCCCCTTCTAGTGATATTTAGCTACATCAATTTTTCATACGCTCAAAACCAAACCACACAACTTCTATGCTGGCCATTCCAAACTCAACTTTAGATTTGAAGTTTTGTGATGCATCCTTAAAAGTCTGGTTGTGTACTGATAATAACAATCAAGTAGTTGCTTATGTCTCAACGAAATTAAAACACATGAAAGAAATTTCCCTACTCATGACTTAGAGTTGGTTGCCATAGTATTTTCGTTGAAACTCTGGAACATTATCTGTATGGAGGCATTTTGATGTCTTCAGTGACCATAGAGTTTGAAGTACCTTCTTTGATCAAAGGAAACTTAATATGAGGCAACGTAGGTGGGTGGAATTCTAACAGGATTAGTATGGAGTGCATTTGATGTCTTAGGTAAACAACTTGGAGAATCCTTCTAAGAACCTACGATAATAACATGCCAATCCTAGAAAACTCCTAATCTCAGTCACTGACTTAGGTGTTTCCATTCTAAACACTCTTCACCTTGGCAGGATCCACAACTATTCCACCTCTTGAAATTACGTGTCCTAGGAAACTCACTTCCTCTAACCAAATTCACACTTAGACAACTTTGCAAATCATTGTTTCTCCTTATGGACATCTTATACTTCTAGTTTTTCTTCAAATTCCAATGAGGCTAGAATCATGTATACTAGGCATCTTCTATCAAGAGTACCTTCACTGGTTGGCGGATATATTTCTAGGCTCCTCAATCTCTTTGGCTCCATGAATTCAATGGTTTTACAAAAACATTCTACGTGGACATGGTTGGTAGATAGCCAATCCATATCGAGAATCACATCGACTAGACGCAAAAGTAACCACACTAAGTCAATTAGAAGTTCCTCTCACACACATGGATAAGAATGTCAGAGCAAATACTAGAGGTGTCAACAAAGTTGCTAGTTAGGTATTCACAATCAAATCATAACTACAAACAAGATAGTGTAGTCCTAAATGTCTAACACAATCAGGAGACACAAAAGGAATGAGTGACACTATAATCAAATAACACAATAAAGGAGTATCGCTTTATAGACACGTACCTTGGATCAAATTGTCTCTCTTATACGCTCCTGCACCACTGAGGACAAAGACTCTTCCATTAGATTTAGGTCGACTGGCTTAGGAACTCTGGTTTCCTTGTTGTGGAGTCTTCTTTGGATTGGAGCAGGCAATGCTGATGTGGCTTGTTGTTGAAAATTATAACAAGTAGTTGCAGCATCACCTGCACTCATACGCCATATTATATGACCCTGCTTACCACACTTGTAACATCAAATAGGAGTAGTTGGATCACCATTATTACCACTGTTATTGCTCGAGACTTGGCTCATGTTGTTGCTATTGTCGTTACTAACTCCTCGTCCATTGGGGTTTCCTCTACCACCCCCATAACTATAACTGTTTCAGTATCCTTTCCCATTACCATTTCCATCTCCTCTTCAAACTGAAGAACTGTGATGTGATAATTCAAATGACTTCCAAACTTACCAAGAGGAAAAGGGTAAGGTTTTTCTTTATTATGATAAGGTGCTATATTATTTTAACAACTTCCTCATATTTTACAGATAAATTAACAACTTTGTTATATTTTGTTAACTCCCTCCTATTTTTCCTCCACATCCAATAAATAAAAAAAATAATAATAAAAAAGAGGACATGAGATCTACGAGGTCAGAAAAATAGGAGGGAGTTGTTATTTTTATTATTTGTTATTTATTAGATCCAGAGAAAAAATAAGAGGCAGTTGTATATTGAGACAAACTCCATATTTAAAGTTTTGATGAAAATAAACAAATGTTAATTAAGAAAGTTAATTATGATTCTAAAATGTTATGTTAATTTAACTTGTGCTTTTGAGTGAATTTATTTAAGGACATAATCAAGCAAAGCAGAAAAGACAACAATAAGAACATTCTGCATAAAAACAGAGAATGATCTCCAGTTTCAAGAATGTTCATCACAACATATTGACCAATCATTCTCCACCTCTTTAACAAAGATTATGCCTCGAAATTTCATTCAAATAGAATCAGTACATGGCAAGGAACAATTAGAATTCATCCCAGCT
Organism: Cicer echinospermum; assembly: GCA_002896215.2. Lineage (NCBI taxonomy): Eukaryota > Viridiplantae > Streptophyta > Magnoliopsida > Fabales > Fabaceae > Cicer > Cicer echinospermum. The sequence continues at coordinate 6,108 of PGTU02014952.1, forward strand.
CAAATAGGATATCATATTACTAAAATTGAAAGACTCGAAACAGTAAAACAGTTCTGGAACTCTAAAAGTCAAATTGTCAAGAAAGTTTGATCAACCTTGATATATGATAAGACATTACAAAGGACATCCAAAATGATCAAAACAGGAACTCCAGATTGATCATCAAATCTCCAGAAAGATCAAAATGACAGATCCAGATTGATAATCAATCTTTGTTTCCTGCATAACTCCAACAGTAGTTTGTTTGCCTCTGCAATGACCTATGATCTTCCTCCAAGCTTCTCCTGGCTACATTCAAGACTCAAGATCGAAACTTTACTATCCAAGATTAAGAAAGAAGCTTCAAAGGCTTTTTAACTAGAAGACGAAACTGATTCAAAAGCTGTAACAGAATAGTCAAAGCAGTTTTAAATCAATTCAAGGCTGGATTATTTTTATCCTGAAATATTGGTTTCAGTCAAAAATACAGAGCACTACCAACAGCTCTTTTTGACCTTCATTAAATGCATCTAAAGCCTAAAAATAGAAGGCCAATATCCAGGAATAAACCAAGAAATTCGAGTGCTGTAAAATTCCACAAATCAATCACATACACATACTTGAAGTTCTCAAAATTCGCAAAGAAGAAGCAGTTCTAAAGTCTCATATCAGGTTGCTTGATCATTACTGATTTCTTTGTAAAGAATCAAATCTCAAACAAGAGTTGAGATATATTAGATTCTGTCATAAAACAATCTTATTGTAAAAAACTCAAACTATAAGAGTTTCTTTATAGTTTGTTTAGATTGTATTGAATCCTATCAAAGTTAGATAGGTGTTATTGTTTGCTGTGTCAGGAGGTGGAATAGTGAAATATAGAGTATTAAAACAGATGTCAAGGGATTGAGATACTACGTATCTAGGCTGCCTTTAGTAATTGAAGGTCAACCGAACATGGAAATCTCTTTGTGTTCTATTTTAAAGCACATTAGTATGGAGGAACCATCGACAGTATATGAGGCGAGCTGGACAGGAGTAATTGCATAGTGCCGTAGAATACCAGAATATTCTTTGACGTGGTCAATTACTCCACGGACCCATCTCTTTATTTGTATGAGTCGTTTAATTGATAAACAAGATAAAACACAAACTGGTTTTCTGTTTTAAACTAATCAAGGAACGTTCTCTGTTTTGATAAAAACCAAGAACGTTCTCCGTTTTTCTGTTTTCATAACCAAGATCAATCTTGAGTTTTTTTCTCAACTTCGTTAACAAGGAATTTTTGAAAAGGCATATTTACAATTTCAAACCCCCTTCCTGTAAATCGCACATTGTTACTTCATTGTTTAACAATAATATATAGAATGAGGAAGGCTATTTTCAGTTTTTTATACCACTAAAAGAATACAAAGAGGGAGTTTGGTTGTTAAAAGTGAAATAACTTGCACGCTCTTAAGTTGGGATTTTGACAATCTACTAAATCACTAATATTCTATTAATGGTTTTTGTTTGATTTTATTAATATAGATTTTATTGTGTTTTTACTTTTATTCCTAGTATTATGAATAATAGTATGCTCTATAACAATGAATTCATTGTTAAAAAAGGTTATAGCATGAACATGCCACGAAAAAAAAAATCCTCTAGTTGATCGCATGACGGGGATGCGACCTCCTGAAGGTAAAAAAAAGTAGGGTGTTTTGATATAAAAATTCCAATGTAGGATATAATAGAGAGTTTTAAATAAAAAAAGAGATATAGAAGCAAAATATCCTTAATATTTTGGATGAAAAAAAATATTGTTAATTTAATCTCACACAATAAGTGACGAAGAGAACATTAATTTTATATTAGGCGGTTAAACATAAAGAAAATAATAATAATAATAATAATAATAATAATAATAATAATAATAATAATAATAATATAATTTTAGGACTAACATATTAAACTTAGCTATAATATATGTAGTAGCACGAACTTTGAGGAATGAGTTTGTTTGATTTGAGTAATTGAGTTTAAGCTTGCTTTTAAGTGTTACTCGAATTTAAATTTAATTGTTACTTGGGAAAAAGTAACACTCTAAGTTTGGCGATGTGATAATTTTTCATCATATACATGTTTTTCATTATTTTTAGTCTTTAATTATCTTATTTATCTTCCATCAGTAGTTTATTGACGTGTTTATATTCTTATTTACTTGATTAAGTAGAAATTTTTCGTAGTTTTGTTGTTTTAGTGCAATGCTGATTTTTTTATGAGAAATCAATATGATCTATATGGAGTATTTCAATCATAATTGGTGTTGCAAATGTCTAAATAAATTCGAACTAGTTGAAAATGAAAGCTAAGATCTATAGCTAAAACTTTCATAAAGACATCAAAATGAAATTCAAACTAGAAATAGGTGAAAAGTATAGTAGAAGTTGGACATCATATGTTGTACGCTAGAGCACAAGTGCATGCACCTAGGGCGCATCTCTGTGTTACTTTGACAAACTATTTCTGCCTCAAGAGCATTGGAGTGCCTCTGTCGTGTGCTGGAGCCCACGTCGCGTTGTAAAATGCATAAAAGTGCAATCTTATCTATTTTTAAGTATCTTTTGGTAGTTTTGAAGAGGAACAACTCGCTGTAAGATTTATGAGTCACATATGTAATTAATTAATAAAGTGTGTTAGGGTCATTATATAATTAGCCAATAAACTAGGGGTCAAATAATATATAATAGTTTATGGCTAAAGAGCATAATAGTTATGAAAATTAATAGTGTAGATACCAGACAATTTCTAATTTAATGAGGGGCTGAATTGGAAATACTGCAATTTGGGATATAACTAATAATAGTTATATATAGGGGTAATGGTCCCCAAGGCAAACACAACAAGACTATTCAGTTTCAAAACCCTAAAGGAGAAAACTCTCTGGTTCTCTCTATCCCCATCAAGAGAGCAAGGTCTTCAGGGTGTTTTGCTGAGGAAGATCACCCAACCCATTGGCTCTATCATCATCATCCCAGGATTTCATCAATGGCAATTCCCACAGGTACGCTTCCGCCCTTGGTTATTCATCATGTAATTGGCATGGATAGTTAACAAGTGGTATCAGAGCCTACCATGTTTAATTCATGATGAAATTCGGTTATTGTCTTTATTTTAGGATTCAATTTGGGAATTTTGACATGATTGAAATCTTAGGGTTTGAAATTTGGGAATTTGGATTTTCAAATTACAAACTTATTGTCCATGTTTATAATTCTAGATTTTTTGCTTGAATTATTTTAATGAATTATTTTTTTTAATGAAGCCTAATTATTTAAATAATTTTTAATCAAGCAAAATTATTTATTCAAATAATCTGTGAGAATATTTTTTTTTAAAGTTTATACTTTGTTTTTTTTTTTTATTCCCACAGTCGGTTAGGTTGTTTCTCTATTCCTTCCAATCACTGTTACTTCATTGACCTTTACCTTTCGAAATTCCCACAGAGCGCAAAGTAATATCCCTAAAGCCAAAAAATTGAAAGAAAACTTTTAATTGAATCGAGTTTGGGTTAGTTGAACTTGAATTGAAGCTACTGAATAGTTGTTTATCAAATGGATCTGAGAGGATTATTGTTGTCGTTATTGATAACAATAATGAAAGGTTTGGAAATGTTTTGCGATGCGAATGGAAATAATTTAGTGTTTCAGATGGAGCGACGGAAAACGAGTTTAACTGGATTTTTTTTGGTGCTGTTTTAGGCTTCTTATTATGACTTTTTTTTTTGAACAATATTAGTGAACAATATTTTTTTTTACTAATAAAATAAAGTTTATATTAGTGAACAATATTTTTTTAAATATTGTTTTATTTGGATATAAGAAATATATGTTCAAGTCAAGTTTGACATTTTTGAATGAGTTAATTGAAACTTGACGTCGCCAAAGTGACCTCTCTTGTCTAAATTGCTCGTGAAGAGTATCAAATGGTTGTGTATATGCTTATTCATGCGGGTATTGACCGGCCCAAAGGAAGGTTAACATTTGGCAGAATTACATGTACACCTGCGATGATAAATGTGTGACAATTATTTGGTATACATGTGAGCAGTAAATCGGCCCAAAGGAAGGTTTATTGTTTGACATGTCTTATTGTCAATATTTGATCGTTGCAACAAGAGTACCACTAGCAGTTGGTGTTACTGTCCAAAGACTTGACATCAATGGTGCACTGGGTATCTTGAGATGGGTTAAATTCCATGATTTGAACATATGTATTTATTTATTTATTGATTTATTTTCCTATAATGTGAGTTTCTAAGTTTCGTTCTTTATTTAATTTACAGCATCGGTTGCTTCCATATCTGCAAATTTGAGTTCTATTCATGTCCTTGATGGGACAAATTTTAAGGAATGGAAAGAGAACATTTTGATTGTTCTTGGCTGCATGGATCTGGACCTTGCATTAAGAATTGATCGACCCCCTACTCCTAAGGACTCTAGTTCTTCTGATGGAGATTTGCCATTGGAAATCAATTGAGGTATGAGGAATGTTGGTATCGCGATCAAATCGCATAATAGTCTTGATGTCATATCGAAGCGATATGGCATTCTTGAGGTTTTTTTAGAGGTGCTGTCTACGGATTTGCAGATAGTTATCACAGCTAAAAAGTTCCTTGTTGAGATGGTCCGGTATGAAAACGCTTCTGACAAAATCAGATTGTATATAGAGCTCGAATACTAATGTTCTATTATTTGCTATCAGATACATTTAATTCCATGAAGTATCAAGGCTGTAATTGCACACATATAGAAGGATTGGTCATCATTATGATGATGTCTCAACATTGCTTCCTCTAGCTTAAAGACTCAAAGCTTGAGTGTCAGCATGACTTACTCATTCATTTAGTAATTGTTGTCTCTTCCATCGCAATTAGTCAGTTTAAGGTGACTTATAACTGTCAAAAGTAGAAATGGACTCTTAATGAGCTCATTTCATTATGTGTGCAAGAAAAGAGGACAGGCTGAAGCAAGATAGGACTGAAGTGCTCACTTTACTGTCATCTCTAAGACAAGGCAAAGGAAAAGAATTGAGAGCCCAAGAACAAAAGCTGCTTGCTAAGACGGTCCAGAACAAAAGAAGCAGACTAAGGAAACAACTGCTTCTTCTGCAGGAGTTCTGGGACACGTGAAAAGGATTGTGCCAAATACACGCTTGCCGTGTTAAGAAGGTATGTATGGTCTTTCTTTGGTCTGTTCTGAGGTTAATTTAGCTTCAGTACCTGGAAACACTTGGTGTTAGAATCTGGTGCAACTACTAACATTCAGTGTTCATGCAGGGTGCCTGAACTTTCGAAAGCCAGTGGATACTGAAATGCATCTATGTAGGAGATGGGAATGATAGAAGTTGAAGCCATAGGAAATATTTAATATTATTAAGTTCCGGTCATTATTTGGATTTAAAAGACACTTTTGGTGTACCGTCATTTAGACGGAATTTGATCTCTGTTCCTTATTGGGACAAATCAAGGATATATTTGTTCATTCGGACTAAAAAATTTACTTTCGTCTTAAAGTTCGAATGTCTGTTGGAACCGGTTTACTTTCTGGTTATGATAATCTTTATTTGTTGGAAATTGTGGCTAACTATAACTGAACCTTGAATGTGGAATCACGTGGTACTAAGCGAAAAATTGACAATTTCAATTCAGGAGTGCTTTGGCACAAACGTCTAGGTCACATCTCTAGAAATAGAATTGAACGACTTGTGTCAGATGAAATTTTAGATTCTATTGACTTCACAGACTTTAACATTTGTGTGGCATGCATTAAAGGAAAACAGACTAAAGATAAGAGTAGGCGCATATAGAGCTACAGCCGTCTTAGAATTGATACATACGGACATCTGTGGGCCATTTCCAACTCCTTCTTGGAATGGTCAACAATATTTTATATCATTCATAGACGATTATTCTAGATACGCCTACCTTCACCTAATTCACGAAAAGTCCCAATCAATAACGTGTTCAAATCCTTTAAGCAGGAAGTTGAGAATCAACTTAAATAAAAGAATTAAAAAGGTCAAATCTGATCGTGGTGGTGAATACTACGGCAGATATGACGGTTCAGGTGAACAACGTCCGGGACCATTTGCCAAATACTTAGAGGAATGTGGAATCGTCCCACAATACACTATGCGGGGGTCACCCATCATGAATGGTGTAGCTGAAAGACGAAACAGGACTCTTAAGGATATGGTAAGGAGTATGATTTGTCATTCCACCTTGCTAGAGTCACTCTGGGGAGAGGCATTAAAAACAGCAGCATACATTCTTAATAGAGTACCAACTAAGGCAGCGGCTAAAACACCTTATGAGCTTTGGATTGGGCGTAAGCCTAGTCTGAAGCATATTCATGTTTGGGGATGTCCAGCTGAGGCAAGGCCTTATAGGCCGAATGAAAAGAAATTTGAACCCCGAACAATTAGTAGCTATTTTATAGGGTACTCAGAAAAATCAAGGGGCTATAAATTTTATGATCCTAATTTGAGAACAATTTTTGAGGCGGGAACGGCAACGTTCTTTAAGGATATTGAGTTTGGTGGGAAGATTAAAGGTTAAAGATTTGTCTCTGAGGAAGAATCGGTAACAATTCCAGAACTGATTCTTCCACCAGTTTGGACTTTTCCCATATTGAACAAACTCAAATGAATCTGGTTGTTCAGTACTGGAAGAACAAGAATCGAGATCAATTCAAGATCCTCAAGACAAGTGCTCAAAGAGCCAGCTCCATTGCGAGATCCACTAAGAAAGAAAAAAAGCTATTTCTGATGATTACGTAGTATTTATCAATGAGGTAGAGCAAAATGTTTGGCATGACGGAAGACGACCCGGTCAACTTCCATCAAGCCATGCAAGGTTACCATTCAGATAAGTGGGATCGAAGCATGAATGAGGAGTATAAAGTCTATGCAAGACAATTCAGTTGGGAACTTATCCCATTACCTGAAGGAGTGAAACTCATTGGTTGCAAATGGATTTTTAAAACCAAGCGTTGATTCCAATGGTAATTGTGGAGAGATATAAGACCGTCTTGTAGCTAAGGGTTATACTCAAAAGCAAGGATGATTATAAAGAGGATTCTCTCCGGTTTATCGAAGACTCTTTAAGAATCATCATGCTCTTGTGCTCACTTTAATTTGGAGCTTCATCAAATGGATGATAAAACAGCTTTTCTAAATGCGCATTATGAGACGACATATGGTGCAGCCAGAAAACTTTGTGTTGGGAACCCAAATGATATGCGTGTGCAACTAAGAAAATCCATCTTATGGCACTAAAACAAGCTTCTCGTCAATGGTACCATAAATTCATCAGTAATTCTATCATTTTGGTTTTGAGATGAATACAGTGAGATTGTTTGTGTATCATAAGTTCATAGAGAGCAGACATATTTTCCGGGTCTTGTATGTTATGACAATACTGCTCTGGCCACTACGATATAGGCATGTTTGCACGAACTAAGAAATTTCTATCAAAACATTTTTGCGATGAAAGATCATTGTGACACCTCTTTTGTATTAGGAATTCAGATACACCGAGAATATCTCGAGGTATTCTTGGATTGTCACAATAGAGCTATATCGATAAGGTTCTCAAAAGGTTTGGGTTAATAGGATTGCAAACCAGGGGACACCCCAGTTGCTAAGGGAGACAAGTTTAGTTCTCAAAACAGTGCCCTAAGGGAAGTTTGGAAATTCAAAGAAATGCAAAAGATCCCTTATGCTTCAGCTGTAGGGAGTCTTATGTATGCCCAAGTATGTACGCGTCCGACATAGCATTCATAGTAGGGATTTTAGGCAGATATTAACGCAATCCAAGTCTCGACCATTGGAAAGCAGCCAAGAGGGTCATGAGATATTTGAAGAGAACAAGAAAACTACATGCTCACATATAGGAGGTCAGACCAGTTAGAGATCACTGGGTACTCTGACTGGATTTTGCAGGATGCCAAGACAGCTTAAGATCAACTTCAGGCTATGTCTTTCTGTTAGCTGGTGAGCAGTTCTTGGCGTAGTGAAGCAAGGCTCTTACTTGCTTCATCAACATCGCGCAGAATTCGTAGGCAATTCATGAGGAATCTACCAGGCATATTGGCTGAGAAATTTTGCCGTCACGGAGTTGGCTGCAAATAGTTGAAGGGCATTGAAAGACCACTCAAGTTGTATTGTGACCAATAGATCAGCAGTCAATGTATTCTACAATAATAGGAGCTCAACAAGTCAAAGACATTGAGCTATTAAGTTCTAGTTTGTTAAGAGAAGGTACAAAGTGGACAGATATCCAATAGAACACTTAAGGACAAACTCCATGATTGCGGATCCACTCCATAAAGGTCTACCACCCAAGGTCTTTCATGAGCAAACTGCTCACATGGCTGTGCTACGTTGAGGAATCTTGATTTTATGGGAGTTTCGCATTATGTAATTCATGTACTATGTTTCACATTGTACAGTCACAAAATAACCATTGTATTTGACTATTCTGATCAGAAATAAAAGTTAAAGTATTCAGCTTCTCTAAATAGCTCTGTTGGTATTACTTTGTACATTTAAGTTATGTATGATCTCATGTCAATAAAGTAGATCAAATGACTCAGTTGAAAATGACATGCATTGACCAACTTCATGTAATTTGCATGCTACACTTTTACATAATTGGGTCTATGTCATTATATAGTTCAGTACGAGGGCTAGGATCATTGCTGGATGTTAATTATTGGCTAATATTATGCGAAACTCTTTGGATTCCATGTGGCATGATATATAATTGGACGGACAATGATTAGATACTTCAATCAGTTATAAATTTAGGGAAATGTAAAATAGACATGTTTTACTCAATATAAAGATCTATCTAAGCACCCCTAAGGTATACATGTGTGACCAGTGTGAATATGTGAAAAATTGGATGGTCCACATAGTAATTAACTTAATTAAGTGTAGTCGATTTCAAAGTCATAATTAGCCAATAAGACTAGGTCAATAATTATAATAGTTTATCACAAGAGGGATTTAATATTTATGAATTAATAGCCGAATCGATACTCAGGCAGTTCTAATTTAATGAGGAGGTTCTTGAAATGTGACTCTGTAATACTGCAATTTGGGATATAACTAATAATAGTTATATATAGGGGTAATGGTCCCCAAGGCAAACACAATAAGACTATTCAGTTTCAAAACCCTAAATGAGAAAACTCTCTAGTTCTCTCTATCCCCATCAAGAGAGCAAGGTCTTCAGGGTGTTTTGCTGAGGAAGATCACCCAACCCATTGGCTCTATCATCATCATCCCAGGATTTCATCAATGGCAATTCCCACAGGTACGCTTCCGCCCTTGGTTATTCATCATGTAATTGGCATGGATAGTTAACACTCGCGCCCTAGCATAGGAAACTTGGAGGAGGAGGATTGCAACATCATTGAAGTATCAACAATCATTCATGAATATTTCTTGTAGTTTTTCTTTAATCTCTATCTTTTGTTCTTTTATCAAGAGTAACTAATTTCTCTTTGTTAGGAATGAGTAGAATTTGATGAAATCCTTGAATATATGATTTGATTTTGGTTATATGAACGAGTTTACTGAATTATTTTTCTAATCTATGTACTTAAGACTTTTTTTATTAATTGATCAATTTCAAATTGTTTTACGGTTCGTATGTTGAAATAGAAATGGTCTTAACGGACATTTGAGATGAGAAATTCATCACTTTGTATTCTCGGAATAAATAGACGCATGAAATCAATTGATATATTTGTAGAGGCTATAAATCAAGACGATGATTCGTGTACATTCAAACATAAGTCTAATCTTAAATCCGCTAAGAAATGATGAGTTACTTTGAAATTAAAGGTTTTGTCACTAAGGAATTAGGTAAATAATAGTAAAGAGAATTCGATAATTGTTCAATAAAAGAATTCAATAATCAAGATCAAATTAGGAATCAATATTCTATTTAAAGTGAAACTCATCGATAATATTTTTATCATTTAAAATTTCAATACTTTTACTCTTGTTATTATGATAATCACTCAACCAATTCAGAATCTTTTTGTTCAATTTTAGTAATTAGATGTTATTCAATAGTATAACACGATCCTTGTGTTTGACATGTAGTCTTACCGTTTTATTATTACTTTCAATAATTCAATACACTTGTACCCCATATATAGATGAGTTTCAAACTCCACAATGAGATGATGTTTAAACTCCAATACAGATAGGTCTTGTATCCCACCTATAAATGAGTTTTAAACTCCACACAGATGAGTCTTGTATCCCACACTAGATGAGCCAGTGCTCCACATGATGAGATAAACTCACTTCGCATAAATAGTATATCTCTATATAACGATGAGATATCATTGAATTGATTTTTTTTTTTCTACAGAATAAATGTGTGTATTGAATTTATTTGATTAGTATAGATGTGAATTATCATTAATTTAATTGATGAGTTTTTATTGATTATTGGAAGTAATTGGTTATTATAGAAAAATCTTAGTTATATCATGTATATTTATAAAGAATATTTATGGAAGAAGGCGAATGTATATTCACTGGGATTTAGTAATGTTGTTTTCAGATACTGACAAAACTGAAATAGCATTATATTATGTGACAAAAAAACTATAATTGCCTTTTGAATAGTATCTAAATAACGCCCAGTACGTGGATTAACAATTGAGTAAAACGAAATATTTTTTAAAATATATAAGAGAAAAATACTGAATAAATAATAAATTATTCGAAGAAGTAAGTTATTGAAATCTTCAAAAAATTCTTACAACTAAAAAAATTAATATTAAATTCCAAAATTGGGACAATTAGTATCTAATCCGAAATAAATAGGATGTAACATTATGTCCTACTTATTCTTGCATCTAGTAACCTAACAGAAGAAAAATTATTCTTCTCATGGGAGGTTAGGACTTCTCAGGCTCTAAATGTTCCCGACGC
>PGTU02014954.1:0-13685 GCA_002896215.2 Cicer echinospermum
TAACTTAAACGATTTTCAAAAACAACTATTAAGTAACCGAGACATTAAGAGATTCCCTATTCTTAACGCCCAGATTTACTTAAACGATTTCAAAACAAATATTTAAGTAACCGAGACATTAAGAGATTCCCCCATTCTAATGCCCAGTTAACTTAAACGATTTTTCAAAAACAAACCACATATTAAGTAAACTTAAGACATATTAATAATTCCCCATTTTAATACTCGTTTAACTTAATGGTTTTCAAATTCCACACCAAAACTCAAACATTCAAAACAAATTCTCACATTCAATTCATAATTCACACCAAAACACATCAATCAACAAACATCAAGTATGAAACATGCCAAATACGATGAACAAAAATCAACATGATAAATTTCATTTATTCAAAATCTTACATACATGAGGTAAAATCATTTTCCCAAAACAATACTCCAATCCTAACACAATTTGTTCCACATAACCACAGATAAGCGCCCGAGATGCAAACTAAAAGTTTGGAAGGAGCCTTACCTTAACGTTAGCTCTAACGTACGGTTACAGCACCGTGAGTAAATTCGGTAAAATCATCGCTCGCAACGTCGCCTCCAAATTTGGTCCCCTGCACCGTGGTAAACGTGGTAGTTAGCAACTTTCCCTTCTAACTCTTCGCGAAATGAAGCTTGATCTAGAAGAAAACGGAGGGGTTGTGTTTGAATCTCAAATACCGTTTTTCTTCGTTTTCGAATCCAAGAGGAAAGAGTGGAGTTCCGAAATCCTTGTTCTAACACTCACCCAACCTTGGGTTACTAGTCTTGAAGAAAGAAAGCAACGAAAGACGAAAATGGAGGAGAAGGGAAAATGGGGGGGTCACGCGTAGGGAGGAAGAAGATGGAATTCTGAATTTTCTTTCCTTCCTTTTTCCTTTCTTTGTTTTTTTCTTCCTTTCTATTTCCTTCTTTCCTTTATATAACCTTTTCTTTTCCTTTTCCTTCCTTCTAATTTCCTTCTTTCTATTCTCTCCAAGCAAACATAATATATATATATATATTAAATATAACTTAACAAATATCTCAAAATATCTAGATATTTGTTAAATTACCATTTCACCCGTAACGCATTAAATTCTCCGTAAAGGATTTACCGCACTTAATTTAAATTTATTTATCGACGAGTAAATCTAAACGGCATCAAAATAACTTCTTGATCATATAAACTCCAAAATATTATTAACTTTGGCTTAAAAAAGCCTCCGAGCCAAAATCCAAAATACATAAAAATGCATAAAGTGTACTTTAAAATTATGGGGTCTTACATTACTCCCCCCCTAAATTAGTTTCGTCCTCGAAACTATGCGTCGATAAATAAGCTCTGGGTGTTGTTCTCTCGTCTTGCTCTCCAACTCCCAAGTCGCATCTCCAGTAATTGGGTTCCAAATCACCTTGACCAATGAAACATCCTTGGTCCTCAATCGCTTAATCTTCCCTGTCATCAATTCTCACAGGTGGTACTTCGAATGACAAGTTATCCTTCAGTTGGATTGTGTCTGGTTCGATCACATGAGATGGATCTGCAAGATATTTCCTCAACTGTGATACATGAAACACGTCATGAATATTGGACAGTATCGGAGCAATGCAATCCGATAAGCAACAGGCCCAATTCGTGCAGAAATCTGATATGGTCCAATGAATTTCGGAGTCAACTTCTTCGATTTCAAGGCTCTACCTACTCCAGTAGTAGGTGTGACTCTTAGAAACACATGGTCACCCTGTTCGAATTCTAAAAGTCTGCGACGCTTGTCCGCGTAACTCTTCTGACGATCCTGTGAAGTCTTCATTTTCTCCTTGATTTTCCTTACCTCAGTTGTGGTCTGTTGCACCATCTCTGGTCCGACAATCATCTTTTCACCGTCCTTATACCAACACACAAGGGCGTTTGACACTTGCGCCCATATAAAGCCTCATATGGTGCCATTCCAATACTTGCGTGGAAAACTATTGTTGTAGGTGAACTCAATCGTAGTTTTCGTTCCCAAGGCTTCATGCAATGCTCCCCAAAAATGTGATGTGAACTTCAGATCACGGTTTGATACAATACTCGATGGTACTCCGTGTAATCTCTAAAGGTTGCAACACCCCAGCAGGTTGCTGATGTTCCACCTTGTACGGAAACATCCATCTAGTACCAAACCTAAACACTATGTATGACACCGTCACATTGAAGTACAATGTATCATTACCTAATGATAGGGCTTCCCATCCATACCAAGAATGATCTTGGGTTATTGTAGAGGTAAACAAATCAGATTTAATCGAGAAGTTCCTATTCTGAATAGTTATTTGACAATGTAAACATGCATAATTTACTGTCAAAGTCTTAGCAGTAAAGCAGACACAAACAACTTCAAACGATTTACACAATCCATAGTAATGAAGGAATGGGTTGCCCCCGAATCAGAAAGTGTAGTTAGGGGTTACCTGTAATCGCACAGTTCATATTGAATCAGATTGCTAGATAAATTTCCAACTTCAGCGCCGACGCAATAAACATGTCCTCTAGCAGTAGGAAGAGTAATCCTAGCTACACTCACCATTGGTTCCACCTTCTGAGCCTTGCAATTCTTTGCAAAGTGCCCTGGTTTATGGGCAATTGTAGCAAGTAGTATTGTTAAAGGTACAAGCATAAGCATAATGTCCCTCTTCTCCACATCGGAAACATCGTATACCTTGTCCACTTGTCTCCCAAAGCCTTGGTTCCCTGGGTTATTTCTGTCCCCCGCTGTTATCATGTGGTCGATTATAAGGTTTAGCAACTTGTTTTTCCCTTGTTCTGATACTTCACCCGACTAGGTCCTCCTGAGTTAAAATTCCCTCCTCGGCTAGCTCTCTTATTCTTCATATCCTCAACTTCTCTACATTTTTTCCACAAGAACTTGGAAACATTGAATTCCCAAGGGTAAGACAAAGTCTTGAATCTCATACTTTAGTCCGTCTTGGAAAACGATGACACAAGAATGGCTCGTCAATCTCTTCACGGAAAAATCTGAAATGCCTTGATAGTGATTCAAACTTAGCAGCATATTCGCCCACGGTCATGTTCCCCTGATGTAGTTTCAGGAAATCATCACCCAGTCTAGTCCTGGTACTCATCGGGAAGTATTTGTCGAAAAACTTCCCTTTGAAAGATTCCCAGTTCACCTCCTCGTGAGCTGATCTCATCAACAACCTTGTACTCCTCCACCAGTACTCAGCATCTCCTAGTAGCATATAAGTGGCATAGTTGACCCTCACTCTCGCCTGACAGTTAATCATTTCGAAGATCTTCTCCACTCCTTGGATCCATTGATCCGCTTTCTCTGAGTTCTTAGTCCCCTCAAACTTGGGAGGATTGTAACGACGAAAGTCTTTTAATCCTCTTGACTCTGCAGCACGGATCTCTCTTCCCCTCTTTTCGAGATCACGTTGAGTCTTGGCAGCAGTCTGTCGCAGCAACAGAAGCAGCCATGTTATTCATAGCCTCTGCCATTCGATCATCCCTATTGGCATTGGCTCTCGGAACGTCATTCCTCCTTGGTAGCATGGTTTTCCTATAAAACCATCATCAAGTAGAGTCTTAACACTACTTCAATAATTCTAAGAATAACTTCCGACCACGCCAGCACATAATAATTATTATGAACTTGACAACTCAAACCACCTAAACCGACACATGATCAGACAACAACTCCTAACCTTCAATCTAGAACTAGAGGTTCCACAGCCCCCAAAGAAAACCAAACCAAAGGTCTGATACCACAGTGTAACTCCCCGTTTTTCTAAGCGAGGGTGTATTTTTTTTTTCAAAAGAATTAAAATAAAATAGAGAATTAAATAAGGTAAAATACATTTGGATAAATATTTAAGTCGTAACACAACGACGATTAAGTCAACATAATTTACAAGCAGCGGAATAGTTTTTGAAATACGAATCCAAAGTATTTACACGTCAAAAGTTGGTACATGTAACCCATCGAAAATAACCATGTCAAGCTGACAATATTAGTATAGGTACAGACTTCCATTTTAAAATAAATACAATACAAAAGAAAGACATCTGATCCTCTATGTCAACCTAATCTGATCATTTTACAACACAACTAAACACCCTGAGTGATCTCCACGCGCCCCGTGAGATCCTCCTAACGTAACTGCAGTCAAGCGTTCCTATCTCCATTCCCGTCCGTAGGGTACGAACCGTAGGATCGTCCTGACTCTCATCTGAGGGCAAAGCCCAGATTTCCACAATAATTGTAAAGGGTCACCAACTGAAAATAACAGTTAACACATAACACAATTTAGTTTGTAAATGCTCAAAATAACTTTTCAACTAAGCATGCACCTTAACGGGATTTTACATATGCGAAAAGATCATATAATGCTTGCCAATTAAAATGAAATCAAAATAAAGTTCTCAAAACATCAAGTAATACATAAAGAGACCAAAGCATTGATAAATCAATTGAGCAAACGATTATCTAACTAAAAAATAAGGGTTTCTCTACTGAGCCAATCGATTGCCAAATCGATTTGGTCAGTTTTTGCTGAGTTCTTGTGTTGCCAAATCGATTGCCAAATCGATTTTGTCAGTTTTGCTGAGTTCCTGTGTCACCAAATCGATTGCCAAATCGATTTTGACAGCTTTGCTGAGTTCCTGACTTAAGGGCCAATCGATTGCCAAATCGATTTCTTTAAATGATTTTGAAAAAAACTGATTACAAAATCGATTGGCCAATAGATTTTTTACTTTAGCCAAGTCCCTGTTACCCTATCCAATCGATTGGGAAATCGATTTCCCTGTGTATTCTTTCAAAAATTCATAACTAACTCAATCACATTCATACATAATCTCAAATCCTAACACTTAGCACTGATAACGCAATCGCTATAACATCATTTAGTTTCGAAATAGTATTGCACGCAAACATGTTATCACCAAATTCCAAAACATAAATACACTTAACATTTATAACACAATTAATACAACATCATGGGTTTCAAAATGGTATTAGCAATCCAACATGTTATCACCAAATTCCAAAACATAACACTTTATAACACAATTACTACACATACCAAATGAACCAACAATTCACAATTTAACAGGGTGTAGTCTCTCACGGACAAACACCTGTGCAGTCTCTCACGGACAAACACAATTCCCTAAGGAACGTACGTCGTAAACGTACTACCTATCACGGGTCCGTACTGTTTACCGAGGTGCCACCTATCACGGGTCTGCACAACTTACCAAACGTAAATCGTAAACGTACTGCCTATCACGGGCCCGCACCGTTTACCAAGGTGCCACCTATCACAGGTCTGCACGATTTACCAAAACATACATAAGTAAACGAGACATTAAGAGATTCCCCATTCTTAATTCTCATCTAACTTAAACCAGGGCGTAGTCTCTCAAGGACAAACCCCTGTGCAGTCTCTCACGGACAAACACAATTCCCTAAGGAACGTAAGTCGTAAACGTACTACCTATCACGGGTCCGTACTGTTTACCGAGGTGCCACCTATTCCGGGTCTGCACAACTTACCAAACGTAAATCGTAAACGTACTGCCTATCACGGGCCCGTACCGTTTACCAAGGTGCCACCTATCACGGGTCTGCAGAATTTACCCAAAACACACATAAGTAAACGAGACATTAAGAGATTCCCCATTCTTAATTCTCATTTAACTTAACGATTTTCAAAACAAAACATTCAGTAAATAAGTCATTAAGAGATTCCCCATTCTTAATTCTCATTTAACTTAAACGATTTTCAAAAAAAAAAATTAAGTAACCGAGACATTTCACTTAAACGATTTTCAAAACATGTTAAGTAAAACCAAGACATTAAGAGATTCCCCATTCTTAACGCCCAGTTAACTTAAACGATTTTCAAAAACAAATATTAAGTAAACGAGACATTAAGAGATTCCCCATTCTTAATTCTCATTTAACTTAAACGATTTTCAAAAACAAACATTAAGTAACCGAGACATTAAGAGATTCCCCATTCTTATTCTTAACGCCATTTAAGTAACTTAAACGATTTTCTTAACGCTCAGTTAAAAACGATTTAAGTAAACAAGACATTAAGAGATTCCCAAAACTCCAGTTTAAGTAACTTAAACGACATTAAGAGACATTCCCCATTCTTAACGCCCAGTTAACTTAAACGATTTTCAAAAACAACATTAAGTAACGAGACATTAAGAGATTCCCCATTCTTAACGCCCAGTTAACTTAAACGATTTTCAAAAACAAATATTAAGTAACCAAGACATTAAGAGATTCCCCATTCTTAACGCCCAGTTAACTTAAACGATTTTCAAAACAAATGTTAAGTAACCAGACATTAAGAGATTCCCCATTCTTAAACGATTTTCAAAAACAAAATTAAGTAACCGAGACATTAAGAGATTCCCCATTCTTAACGCCAGTTAACTTAAACGATTTTCAAAAACAAATATTAAGTAACCGAGACATTAAGAGATTCCCCATTCTTAAGTTAAACTTAAACGATTTTCAAAAACAAATATTAAGTAACCGAGACATTAAGAGATCCCCATTCTTAATGCCCAGTTAACTTAAACGATTTTCAAAAACAAATATTAAGTAACCGAGACATTAAGAGATTCCCCATTTCTTAACGACCAGTTAACTTAAACGATTTTCAAAAACAAATATTAAGTAACCGAGACATTAAGAGATTCCCCATTCTTAACGCCCAGTTTACTTAAACGATTTTCAAAACAAATATTAAGTAACCGAGACATTAAGAGATTCCCCATTCTTAACGCCAGTTAACTTAAACGATTTTTCACAAACAAACACACATTAAGTAAACAAGACATTAAGAGATTCCCCATTCTTAATACTCGTTTAACTTAAATGGTTTTCAAATTCACACAAAACAAACTCAAACCATTCTCACATTCAATTCATAATTCACACCAAAAACACATCAATCAACAAACATCAAGTATGAACATGCCAAATACGATGAACACAAATCAACATAATAAAATTTCATTTATTCAAAATCTTACATACATGAGGTAAAATCATTTTTCCTCCCTTCTAACTCTTCGCGAAATGAAGCTTGGATCTAGAAGAAACGGAGGGGTTTGTGTTTGAATCTCAAATACCGTTTTTCTTTGTTTTCGAATCAAAGAGGAAGAGTGGAGTTGCGAAGTCCTTGTTCTAACACTCACCCAACCTTGGGTTACTAGTCTTGAAGAAAAGAAAGCAACGAAAATGAAAATGGGAGAAGGAGGGAAAATGGGTCGCGCACGCAGGGAGAGGGAGAAGATGAAGTTTTGGATTTTCTTTCCTTCCTTTTTCCTTTCTTTGTTTTTCCTTCCTTTGTATTTCCTTCTTTCCTTTATATAACCTTTTCTTTCCTTTTCCTTCCTTCTAATTTCCTTTCTTTCTATTCTCTCCAAGCAAACATATATAAATATTAAATATAACTTAACAAATGTCTCAAAATATCTAGATATTTGTTAAATTACCATTTTACCCGTAACGCATTAAATTCTCCGTAAAGGATTTACCGCACTTAATTTAAATTTATTTATCGACGAGTAATTTCTAAACGGTTGTCAAAATAACTGTTTGATCTATAAACTACCATATATTATTAACTTTGGCTAAAAAGCCTTCCGAGCCAAATTCAAAACATGATAAAATACATTAAAGTGTACTTTAAAATTATGGGTCTTACACTAAACTCATAACCAAGAGTTGAGCTTACTCATATTCTAAACCACTTCTTTAAATTCTTCATCCTGGTAAACTCAAGAATATCTTGTTAATAGTTTGTGTAAATTTGAAAAATCCTTTTATGATTAAAAGTAATGTGTTAAAAATCCTCTTCTAATGATTGAAAGGTAACATATGGAAATCCTTTATAGGTTGAAAGGTAATAACTTGTAACAAATCAAAGATTGATTGTGGAAAGTTTGTGTGAAAACCAGAATAATTGTGAGGACTAGAACGTAATTGCTGTTTGTGGGATGAACCTAGGATAATATCTCTGTGTGATATCTCTTCCTTATCTCTATTATACTTTTTATCTTCTAACCATATATTATTTAATATGATAAGATAATCCGTGTTTTCAACTGAACAGAATCGTATTCGTTTATAACTAAGATCAACTTGAGTTAGATAACTTTGAGTTTTAAACATAATTTTTAAAAAAGGACAATTACGATTTCATACGCCCCTTCTTGTTAATTGACAATTGGTTACTTCAATTGATGGACAAAAAAAATAGGTTTCAATAGTTGTCCTTTTTATAACTTAGAAATAACTACGAGAATAGAGTAAATGAATATATAAAAAAGACAACCTAATTTTGTCCAAAATGATAACGTTTGACAGGAAATGGGATTGCGTGCTCATTTTCCTAGCTTAAGTTGCAGTTCGTTTTCTCAGCTAAGATCCAATAAGGGTTTGATTCACTTTCTTGGCTTTTAGTGCCATTATCGTTCTCTCTACTCTAGATACACTTCTGGCTTCCTGCAAGGACACAAATAGGCATGTGTAGTTTTTACGGACTTAGACGACACAAAAAGGGTTGTCGTTTTCTTTCTTGGTTTAAGTTAACGTGTTGTCTTCCCAGCTAGGAACCCGATTTGACACTTAAGAATGCAAGTCATTTTATCGTTCTTAAGAAACAAGTTCTTTCCGTAACCTAGGATATGAAATGTCACAAGTCATTTCATCAACTTAAGATGGCAAGTTATTTTTCCAGATTAGGACATTAGAAGTGCAAGTCATTTTCTTAATTCATAAAAGATGATCATAATTCCAGCATAAGATGCAAAAGGCCTGAGTTGTTCCCTCAAGTTTTTAAATGTGAATTGTTTTGCTTGACCTTAGGCACAATAAAGGGCAAAGTCAACGAAGAATCGCGTTACAGATCGGTAAGGAATCAAATAAGCAATACTAAGAATTATTACAAATCAAATTAAAAAAAGTAAAATTTCATCCTAATTTATTTAAAAAATATGGATCTCTTCATGCTCTTGAGGTCCTTATCATTATCTCTTTGTTGAAGAAATTCGCCACGAATTTAAGCTCTATTATATCGTACAAGAAGAAAGAATCCAAATAAACCATAAGCTCATCATATCCACTTGGGTCAAATGGAAATTTGGAAAAGTCACCAAATGTGATAAGTCAGTGAAACACATTTCCATCTTATCACATTTATTGTGAAAATAAGAAATTTTAAAGATGGAGAGAAAGTTATACCTTTTGAAGTTGATATTAATGATCAAATTTATCTTCTTTGGATTAAAATTTATGGCAAACGATATGTTACTTTTTATTTGCAAAGGCTTTAAAACAAGTTGAGTCTCATGTACATTCTCTTTATTACAAACAAACGGTGACTCAATAATTTCCCTGCAAGCATCCTTTTGATGAACCTTTAACCAATCACCTTCAAGCACTAACATTGCTTCATTCACCTCACTCTCTTGTTTAAAGAGACTTTCCATTTTACCATCATATTTCTCTTTGCTTTCAAAGTCAATGTATTGATGATATTCCTCCTTTAGAGACACTTCTTCAAGAACATGCACAAGAGACTTATCAAAGTTAGACAAATAATTGGAGTCAATATCTTTCTCTTTGTCTCTCAAATGTTTCCCCTCTTCTTCTTTATTTGTCTTTTTCTCTCTCAAGCTACTTATTTTTTTCCTCTTTCTCTCTTCTTTTATTTGATTTTCTCTTTCTCTCTCATAGGGCTAACTTCTTTCACTTTCTTGCTTCTTTTGCCTATCCCATTTTCATAAAGATATTTCCCGCATACTCCAGATCTAATTCAAAATCTCTATATTTCATGATATGATATTCTTCTCCTATTTTCTGATCCTCTTTTTTATATTCTAACCACGTCTTTTCTCTTTATGCATACCTGATATCATCCCTCTCAAAATCTATAAGCCTCTTTACTTTTTCTTTATTTCTCATTTCATATCATACTTTTCTGCTCACTGTAATCTCTATATCTTCTTTCTTTGTCTTTATTCTCTTTCAACTTCATTCATAATCTTTCACATCGTCTTGTCATTTTCTCTAATCTCCTCTCATATCTCATTTCCTTCTCACCACAAACTTTATATCTCTTCTCTCCTCTTGAAATCTATGTTTTACTTGGCCCCAATTTTAAACCCATCTTCATTTTGAGAAGATCTTCCATGATGAGATTTCCTATCTCTTTTGATTCACAAGTTCTTATCTCAAGCATTCATTTTAGTATTCTAATTTTTGTTAAATGACTCCATAAGAGAAACAATTCTAGGAGAATGGAATTTATTTACTTTCACCCATGATGTCAACAACAAACAAGCAACCAAGTACCACAATAATCAAGTAAATTACAAGAACACATTTAGAAAATACAAATAAGACTTTCTTCACTCATGTAATCACTCTACGATGACGTTTTTCAATGATGTGTACATGCTGTCTTTTTTCACTCAACCCCATTTTTCAAGTCTTAAAAAAACCCAAGCAATAATCCAAATCAAAGACTCTAAACACAATATAACACATCTACACAAAGCTATCAACACAATAGTTTTAAGAAGAAAAACTCTAAGACAAAACTGAGAATTTAAATGACAAACAACAAGGACAAAACTAAGTAAATGAAGGCACTTCAAATAATTATCAAAGACATACTTTAAGAAAGATTAGAACTAAACACTAATGATCCAAATATGTGGGAGAGTAACAGAACTAAGGTAAAAATTGCAATTCCTAATAAATACAATAATGATTGATGTATCAAAGTGATTCAATATGTTAATTTTTTGTTTTTGTTGTAAAAAATACCTTTTTTTTCCCAATACGTGCTTCTATGCACATAATCACTTTTTTCTAGAAGAACCTATTATTTTTAGTCTTTTTCTCTGTAAATTTGAAGTCCTTTATTTTTCTAATCAATGGACTTTTGAATTTCAAGAATCAGACATGTATGAAAGAAATAACATCAAAAATAAATTTGCAAAATGAAAATTTTGGATCAAACAATTGCATGTGAAGAAAGAGATGAAACTAAATTCATATTTTTTCCTCTCTCTCAAACAACAACTAAGAACTCGAAATTTCACCAACATAACATACAAGTAATCTCCCAAAATAATACATTGCCCATACGACATACTAATAACATCTTATAAACAATAAACACTCAAGATTCCTTGAATAAATGCAACCAAGATTGAATTAAAATTTCAAAATATCTCAAAAACACCAAAACACCTTAATAGAAATATTAACAATTTACCA
Source organism: Cicer echinospermum (assembly GCA_002896215.2). Lineage (NCBI taxonomy): Eukaryota > Viridiplantae > Streptophyta > Magnoliopsida > Fabales > Fabaceae > Cicer > Cicer echinospermum. Next base: position 11,334 of record PGTU02014954.1, read on the forward strand.
CTTGGCTGGACAGTCTAAATTACCAAATAATGTGGATTTGAGTTGATTTCCACAAGAGATGGAATGATCGATCCGAGTGATTTCTTGAAACACAGTGGTAAAATAAAGGAAAAAGAAAGAACACCATATGTTAGATGGAGAAGAGGCGCCACAACCTAGAGAGATTGATGAAGCCAATTGATAGATTTAAACAAGTTTTACATCCAAGAAACTAAAAGATGAGATTCATCTGTTCTTCATTCTAGAGAGACATTCCTAATTCATTTTAAACTTGATCAATGAGGTTAGCACAATTACCATATTTACTGGTAAGTCTATCTCTAAACTTAAATGGCCATATAAATGACACTACTTCTCCAGGTCCATATTGGATTTATATCATATTTTTCTAAAATAAACTAAATGTGAGGAAGCAAATTATCTCGACTTACACATGACATCAACTAAAGATAGATTAAAACTATTACAATTCCAAATTAAAGTAAATACAGATTATTACAAATCAAATTAAAACAAATAAAGTTCATCCTAATTTATTAAAATATGGATCATCTTCATGCTCTTGAGATCCTTATGGAAAATAATGGGTGCAGTTAGAAATCCTAACTTAAAAAAAAAGGACAAAAATACCAACTTGAACGGAAAGACAAAAGGGTGCTAGTTGTTGGACTTTAGTCATTTGAATCCTAATTTTGACATAATTAACAAACATACAATGTTCATACATCATATGATAAATCTAACATTTTAATTAAGCAAGATTTCAGGAACAACAATCCAATCCTACACACTTGAAACAAATTGCTTGGAACTCAAGAAATCAACCAAAGTTGAATATTCACTGAGTAAATCGATTGGGAAATCGATTTCATAACAAGGGTGTAAGGAAACATAACTGTTTGTGATTGTATAATCGATTAGGCAATCGACTGGCACAATTAGAAATGAAAATTGCACAAGTTAGTGGCAACCTGTTTTACAGGCTAATCGATTGGCAAATCGATTGTACACATCACAAAGTAAAACTGATTGAAACCAATCGACTGGGAAATCGATTGATCAAGTCACAGTGAGAATCCAATTTCTAGGGTAATCGATTGGCAAATCGATTGCTTAGATAATATTTGAAAAATAACTTGACCTGTGACAAACACAATCGATTGGACAATCTATTGTGAGAATTTTAATCATGTTAAGTTTGGTTGCAATCGATTGGGAAATCGATTGAACTGAATATCTGGTAAGAACTTTTCAGGCAAATACAAACAAATCGATTGGCACTTTGATTAACATCAAAATAGCTAAGTCATTGTCTTGAACACAATCGATTGGCAAATCGATTGAAAGAACCTTTTTGAAATCACAGTGAACTTTGAGCTTGTGGCCAAATCGATTCTGAGTATTTGTAAATCGATTATGAGACTTAGTAAATCGATTAATTAATCGATTGGTGTGATTTTTACTTTGAACAAAGTACCTGCAATCGATTATGAAATCGATTCGTATAAGTCTTAACATAATTTACTGAAAAGAGTTTTTAAAAGAATCGATTGGCAAATCGATTGGCTTATGTAGTTTCAAGATTCAAGAAAAACAAGACCCGCGATAATCGATTGGCAAATCGATTAGACCTGTTTTATAACTTTAATGAATCGATTGGCAAATCGATTTATTAGTTATTTTTCAGAAACTATATAAACTGTTTTCAATCATTCTCTCATTAACACTCATAAACTCTCATTAACACAATACAACACATTGTTAACATTCTAATATTGCTTTTTCAGATCAAAGCCAAAAAAAGATTATCCATAATCATTGAGAGAGCTGAAAAAGTATTCTTGAGAGAAAAGACAATGTTCTCATAATCCATCATTGAATAACCAGATTCGTGAGAAGACACATTGTTCAAGATTGAAGACTTCTTTTGTACTTCTGTTATTCTGTTTGAAATAAATACTTTGTAAAGAAAACGACTGCTAGAAATCCAGCTAGAAACTGGTGGCGATCTTCTTGGGTGAGAGGCCTCATCAAGAAGGAGCCGTACTTTGATTTTGTGTGAGTCTGCTGAGTGACTACAAGGATCAAGGTGTGAGCAATAGGAAAGAGATTGTGAGAGATAGATAGGTTTCGAGGAAACTGGACAATCTGTAAACAATTCACAATTCTTTCTATTGGAGAAAAAGCTAAAATCCAGTTGGATTGTCAGGTCTGGATGTAGGTTGTCTCGTTGACAACTGAACCAGGATAAATCTTGGTGCATTCTATTCCTTATCTTTTTACTTTTAATTGATAATCTTGTATGCCGCATTATAATTCCGTTGTGTATGTAATATTGCTTTAATTTGATTA
>PGTU02014955.1:0-12310 GCA_002896215.2 Cicer echinospermum
AAATGACCTAAAATCTATATCCATTGAGAGTTTTGCTTTTATTACACGAACTACATTGATTAAGAACCAAAATGGACTAGATATGACCTGGACGATTAACCCTTAACCATAACCCCGAAACGCAAAAAACTAAACCCTAAACCCTAAACCCTAAACCCATAAAACTGATACCCCTAAGACCCTCAACCTTAACCATAAACCCTAAACCTAAACCATAACTTAAAACCAAAAACACTAAACCCTAAACCCTAAACCCTAAGACTTAAACCCTAAAACCTAAAATCTAAATCCTAAACTTTTGCCTAATACCCTACACATATTTAAAATGGACAAACCACAAACATAACACCTGAATACAACCCTAAAATCTAATATGTGACACTTTTTGCAAAACGGTTGAACTACAATGATTTTTGAACAAAATGGACCTGAACCTAGTAAACAACAACTTAAACTAAACCCTAAACCCTAATTTGTAAAACCTAAACGCTAAAACAAAACCTAAACCTGTTTAAAGGGAAAACCTAAAACCTAAAACCTAAAACCTAAATCTAAATCCTAACGTCTAAAACCTAAAACCTTTAATCTTTCACCTAAAATCCTAAATTAATTAAAACTAAAACCTAAAACCTAATCACACTTTAATTCCTAAACCTAAAACCTAAACACTATTCCTAACCAAATAACCTAAAATTCCACAAAAAATATAATATGTGGATAATTACCCTGTTATTACAAATGACTACAGTTATAAGAAAGAAAATTGGACGAATACAATGAAATAGACCTAGTACACCTAGAAATACAAAATGAACTAAAATTCTATATCGACCCTAACAATACATCTTTTAAACCAAAAATGGACCAAAACGAATACAATCCTAGACTTAAACCTAAACCATAAAATTAGAAACCCTAAACAACTAAAATCCCTTAACCTAGTAAAAACCAAAATAACTAAAATAATTAATTTATTATGAGAACTTTTGTACTAATTGGACAAACTACATATATAAGAAATAAAATTGACAGAAAGAAACATAACAAAAACGAACCCTAATGACGTAAAATCTAAAATATAGTAAACGTATGCACGTATGCGACGAAACTACATTGATTAAGAAACAAAATGGACTAGATATGACCTAGACCTTTAACCCTAAAACATAAACCGAACCGCTTAACACTAAAGCCTAAAATAACTAAACACTAAACCCTAAACCTAAACCCCTAACCCCTAAACCCTAATCTTAAACCCTAAAACTCTAAACACTAAAAAAAAAACACCTTATGCAAGACCAATTAAATGACCTAGACCTTAAACCCTAAATCCCATACCCCAAAACCTAAAAAGAATAAGAACTAAAATGGACCCTAAAAAAAAAGAAACATATCAAAAACTAAAACGTCCTAAAATCTAAATCAAGTGACACTTTTTGCACTAATAGGTTCACCTAACATAAAAATGATTAACAACTAAAATGGACAACACACAAAAATAATTGACAGAAAGAACCATAACAACAACAATAAATTACCTAAAAATCAAAATCTAGTAACACTTATGCACTTATAATCGAAGAACTACATTTATTCAGAAACAAAATGGACTAGATATGACCTAGACCCTTAACCCTTAACCATAAACTTGAACCCGCAAAACCACTAAAAGACTAAAATAGACCAACAAAACATAAACCAAAACCCTAAACACTAAAACCTAAAACCTAAACCCTAATTCTTAAAACTAAGGCCTAAAGACCAAAATCACCTAAAATATTAATGCATTTAAACTTTTGTTCTAATTGGACTAACAATAATGACTAGACCTAGAAACACCTAAATAACAAAATGACCTAAAATCTAATATCCATTGAGAATTTTTAAAAACGTCCTAACCATGGACTACATGATAATAGACATTCAACAACTACATTACATTAAACCATTATCCCAACAATAGGACTAGAACGCGCATGACACTTATGCCCCTTATTCAGAAACAAAATGACTAAACCCTAAACCCTTAACCTAAAACCATAAACTAAAACCGCAAAACACTAAAGACTAAAACCATAAACCTAAACCCTAAACACTAAAACCTAAACCTAAACCCTAATTCTTAACCTAGTAAAGACCAAAATCACCTAAATATTATGCATTTAGACTTTTGTTCTTATTGGACTAACAATAATGAATAGACCTAGAATACACCTTGTAATAACAAAATGACCTAAAATCTATATCCATGAAGAATTTTGTTTTATTACCTACATTGATTAAGAACAAAAGGACTAGATATGAAACTAGACCCTTACCCTACCATAAACCGAACGCAAAACACTAATCCCTAACCCTAAAACCTAAACCAAACACTAAACCTAAACCACCAAAACCTAAAACCTAAAACCTATAACCTAAAACCTAAAACCTAAACCTAAAACCTAAACCTAAACCCTAAAACCTAAACCCTAAAACCTAAACCTAAAACCTAAACCTAAAACCTAAAACCTAAAACTAAACTAACCTAAAACCCTAAACCCTAAACCTAAACCCTAAACCCTAAAACCTAACAAAAACCTTAAAACCTAAAAACCTAAAACCTAAAACCTAAAACGAAAACTAAAACCTAAAACCTAAAACCTAAAACCTAAAACCTAAAACCTAAAACCTTAAAAAACCTAAAACCTAAAACCTAAAACCTAAACCCTAAAACCTAAAACCTAAACCCTAAAACCTAAACCTAAAACCTAAAACCTAAAACCTAAACCTAAAACCTAAAACCTAAAACCTAAAAAAAAACCTAATCTAAAACCTAAAACCTAAAACCTAAAACCTAAAACCTAAAACCTAAAACCTAAAAAACCTAACCTAAAACCTAAAACCTAAAACCTAAAACCTAAAACCTAAAACCTAAAACCTAAACCTAACCTAAAACCTAAAACCTAAAACCTAAAACCTAAACCTAAAACCTAAAACCTAAAACCTAAAACCTAAAACCTAAAACCTAAAACCTAAAACCTAAAACCTAAAACCTAAAACCTAAAACCTAAAACCTAAAACCTAAAACCTAAAACCTAAAACCTAACCTAAAACCTAAAACCTAAAACCTAAAACCTAAAAAAACCTAAAACCTAAAACCTAAACCTAAAACCTAAAACCTAAAACCTAAAACCTAAAACCTAAAACCTAATACCTAATACCTAAACACTAATTCTTAAACCTTGTAAAGACCAAAATGACCTAAAATATTAATGAATTTTGATTTTGTTCTTATTGGACGAATTACAATGAATAGACCTAGAATACACCTAGAGAATAACAAAATGACCTAAAATCTGTATCCATAAACCCTAAACACTAAACCCTAAAACCTAAAACCAAAAATCAAAATCCAAAAACCAAACACCGAAGACCTAAATCCTAAAACCTAAAATCTGAATCAAGTGACACTTTTGCACTAATAGGTTGAACTACATTGATTAACAACTAAAATGGACAACAACAAAAAACATAACAAAATCAACAATGACCTAAAATTTAAATATATTGAATCTTTTGCACTTATTGGACGAACTACACTATTTTAGAAACAAAATGGACTAGATTCCACCTAGTAAACAACAAAATAACCTAAAATCTATATTCATTGAGAATTATGCTTTTAATTATATCATGAAATACATTGGTTAAAACCAAAATGAACGAGAATAGACCTAGACCCTAGACCCTTAACCCTTAATCTTAAACCCTAAAATGAATAATAACTAAAACGGAAAAAAAAGAAACATATCGAAAATCAAAACGTCCTAAAATCTAAATCAAGTGACACTTTTGCACTGATAGGTTGAACTACATTGATTAACAACTAAAATGGACAACAACAAAAAACATAACAAATTCCACAATGACCTAAAATTTTAATATATTGAATCTTTTGCACTTATTATACGAACTACACTATTTTAGAAACAAAATGGATTAGATTCCACCTAGTAAACAACAAAATGACCTAAAATCTATATCCATTGAGAATTATGCTTTTAATTACATCATGAAATACATTGGTTAAAACCAAAATGGACTAGAATATACCTAGGCGCTTAAACCATAAAACCTAAACCCTAAACCCTAATCCCTTAATTTAGTAAAGACCAAAATAACCTAAAATATTAATTTATTCAGTCTTTTGTACTTATTGGACAAACTACATATATCAGAAATAAAATTGACAGAAAGACACATAACAAAAACAAAAATGACCTAAAATCAAAATCTAGTAATACTTATGCACTTATTCGAGGAACTACATTGATTAAGAAACAAAATGGACTAGATATGACGTAGACCCTTAACACTAAACCATAAACCCGAACCGCAAAACACTAAAGCCTAAACCATAAACCCTAAACCCTAAACCTAAAACCTAAAACCTAAAACCTAAAACCTAAACCCTAAACCCTAAACCCTAAACCCTATACCCTAAACCCGTAACCCTCAACCCTAAACCATAAAAACCTAAACCCTAAACCCTAAACCCTAAACCCTAAACCTAAACCCTAAACCCTAAACCCTAAACCCTAAACCCTATACCCTAAACCCTATACCCTATACCCTATACCCTATACCCTATACCCTATACCCTATACCCTTAACCCTAACCCTAAACCCTAAACCTAAACCCTAAACCCTAAACCCTAAACCCCTAAACCCTAAACCCTAAAACCTTAAAACCCTAAACCCTAAATCTTAAAACCTAAAACCTAAACACTAAAACCAAACACCTAAAGACCAAAATGACCTTAAATCTTCAACCCTAAATCCCAAATCCCAAACCTCAAACCCTAAACCCTAAAATCTAAATCAAGTGACACTTTTGCACTAATAGGTTGAATTACATTGATTAACTACTAAAATAGACAACAACAAAAAACATAACAAATTCCACAATGACCTAAAATATTAATATGTGGAATCTTTTTGCACTTATTACACAAACTACAGTGTTTTAGAAAGAAAATGGACTAGATTCCACCTAGTAAAAAACAAAATGAACTAAAATCTATATCGATTGAGAATTATGCTTTTAATTATTTCATGAAATACATTGGTTAAAACCAAAACGGACTACAATAGACTTAGGCCCTTAAACCATAAAACATAAACCCTAAACCCTAATCCCTTAACCTAGTAAAAACCAAAATAACCTAAAAACCCTTAATTTATTGAGACTATTGTACTTATTGGACAAACTACATATATAAGAAATAAAATTGACAGAAAGAAACATAACAAAAACGAAAAGGACGTAAAATCAAAATCTAGTAACACGTATGCACGTATGCGACGAACTACATTGATTAAGAAACAAAATGGACTAGATATGACCTAGACCTTTAACCCTAAAACATAAACCCGAACCGCAAAACACTAAAGCCTAAACCCTAAACACTAAACCCTAAACCTAAACCCTAACCCCTAAACCCTAATCTGTAAACCCTAAACTCTAAACACTAAAAAAAAACACCTAAGACCAAAATGACCTTAACCTTAAACCCTAAATCCCATACCCCAAACCCTAAAATGAATAAGAACTAAAATGGAAAAAAAGAAACATATCAAAAACTAAAACGTCCTAAAATCTAAATCAAGTGACACTTTTGCACTAATAGGTTCACCTACATTGATTAACAACTAAAATGGACAACAACAAAAATAATTGACAGAAAGAACCATAACAACAACAATAAATTACCTAAAATCAAAATCTAGTAACACTTATGCACTTATTCGAAGAACTACATTTATTCAGAAACAAAATGGACTAGATATGACCTAGACCCTTAACCCTTAACCATAAACTTGAACCGCAAAACACTAAAGACTAAACCATAAACCATAAACCCTAAACCCTAAACACTAAAACCTAAAACCTAAACCCTAATTCTTAAACCTAGTAAAGACCAAAATCACCTAAAATATTAATGCATTTAGACTTTTGTTCTTATTGGACTAACAATAATGAATAGACCTAGAATACACCTTGTAAAATAACAAAATGACCTAAAATCTATATCCATTGAGAATTTTGGTGGACACTTTATTACATGAACTACATTGATTAAGAACCAAAGAGGACTAGATATGATCTAGACCCTTATCCCTTAACCATAAACCCGAAACGCAAAACACTAATCCCTAAACCCTAAACCTAAACCCAAACACTAAACCTAAAACCAAAAAACCTAAAACCTAAAACTAAAACCTAAAACCTAAAACCTAAAACCTAAACCTAAAACCTAAAACCTAAAACCTAAAACCTAAAACCTAAAACCTAAAACCTAAAACCTAAAACCTAAAACCTAACCTAAAAACCTAAAACCTAAAACCTAAAACCTAAACCTAAAACCTAAACATAAAACCTAAAAACCTAAAACCTAAAACCTAAAACCTAAAACCTAAAAACCTAAAACCTAAAACCTAAAACCTAAAACCTAAAACCTAAAACCTAAAACCTAAAACCTTAAAACCTAAAACCTAAAACCTTAAAACCTAAAACCTAAAAACCTAAAACCTAAAACCTAAAAACCTAACCCTAAACCTAAAACCTATCCGTAAAACCTAAAACCTAATACTAAAACCTAAAACTTAAAACCTGAGACCTAAAACTTAACCTAAAACCTAAAAACCTAAAACCTAAAACCTAAAACCTAAAACCTATGAACCTAAAACCTAAAAATCTATAAAACCTAAAACCTAAAACCTAAAACCTAAAACCTAAAACCTAAAACCTAAAACCTAAAACCTAAACCTAAAACCCTAACACCTAAAAACCTAAAACCTAAAACCTAAAACCTAAAACCTAAAACAAACTAAAAACCTAAAACCTAAAACCTAAAGAAACCTAATGACCTAAAATACCTAATTTGCCTAAACTTCTTCAACCTAAAATGGGACCTAAAATACCTAAAACCTAATACCTAAAACCTAAAACCGTTAAATGAATAATATGCCATTGAGAACCTTGAGAAGACCAAAATGACCTAATTAATGATTAATATCCAATAAACCCTAAACACTAGACCTAAAACCTAAAACCTAAAATCAATCCATAAAAACACCTAAACACCTAAATCCTAAAAACCTACCTAAAACCTAAAACCTAAACCTAATACCTAAATCCTAAATCCTAAACACTTGTACTAATACCAAATACCTAAAAATTTAATGAATTTTATATTGAATTTTGTTCTTATTGGACGAATTATTTTAGAATGAATAGATTCCACCTAGAATAAAAATCTATATTCATAGAATTATGATTACAAAATGACCCAAAAATCTGAATAGATAGACCTAAACACTAAACCCTAAAACCCTAAAACCAAAAAAATCAAAATAACTAAAACCAAACACCGAAGACCTAAATCCTAAAACCTAAAATCTAAATCAAGTGACACTTTTGACTATAGGTTGAACTACATTGAGGACACAAAAAAACATAACAAATTCCACAAATAAAATGAACCATTGATTATTAACCTAAAGAAACAAAAATGGATTAATTCCACCTAACAACAACAAAATGACCTAAAATCTAAATATATTGAAATTTTGCTTTTAATTATATCATGAACTACATTGGTTAAAAACCAAAAATGGACTAGATTCCAACCTAGTAAACCTAAAATGACCTAACCTAAAATCAAATTAAATCTAAAATCTATATTAACAACTTGGACACAACAAAAACACATAACAAAAACAAACCTAAATTTATCTATTGATACTTATACTTATTCGATGAACTACATTGGACCTACGTAAACCTAAAACCCTAAAGACTAGACCTAAACCCTAGAAAACCTTAAACCTAATAAAACTAAATATTAATTATTCAGTCTTTTGTAACTAAAACCCAATAAATACCTAAATAAACCTAAAACCCTAAAAACCATAAACCCTAGAAAAAACCATAAACCCTAAACCCTATAATCCTAAAAACCCAAACCCTGAAAACCCTTATACCCCTATACCCTAACCCTAAACCCTAAAGTATAGAACCCTAAACTGTAGAAAACCAAAATGACCTAAAATCTAAGACCCTTAACACTAATACCTTAAACCCTAGGTTGACCTAATACATAAAACCTAAACCCTAAAATGGAAACCTAAAAAAACCCTAAACCAAATGAATGAACTAAAACTTTTAACTAATAGGTTGAATACATACACACTATACCCTATTACATTAAACCGCAAACGTACCTAAAATCTAAAACTAACTATTGGACATATAAACTGTAAATGACTAGACTTAGTACTAATAACCTAAAATCTATTCATTGAGAATTATATTAATTACAACATGAACATTGGTTACCAAACACCTACTACAATATACTATATCTTAAACCATACCCTAATCCCTAAACCCTAATTCCCTAACCTAGTAAAGACCAAAATAACCTAAAATATTAATTTATTGAGACTTTTTGTACTTATTGGACAAACTACATATATAAGAACTAAAATGACAGAAAGAAACATAACAAAAACAAAATACGTGGTTAAATCTATGCACTTATTACACAAAACTAACATGAACCTAACCCTTAAATTTAAACCCTATTTAACACTTAAACCCTTTAAACACCACAAAATTTCATTATGAACATTAGACTAAACACCTAAAAAAAAAGAAACATACTAAAATCAACTAAAAACATATCAAAACCCTAAAATCTAAATTATTGAGACTTTTGTACTTATTGGACAAACTACATTATAAGAACTAAAATGGACATGAAAATTGATATAAATAACAAAACGAAAAGGACCTAAAATCAAAATCTAGTAACCACTTATGCACTTATGCGACGACTACATTTATTAGAAACAAAATGGACTATACCCTAGACCTATAACCCTTAACCTAGCAAAACACTAAAGCCTAAACCCTAAACCTAAACCCTAAATAAACCTAAAACCTAAACCCTAAACCCATTAATAGTACCCTCAAAAATCACCTTAAATGACATTAGGTAACCCTAGACCAATACCTATAGACCTAAAATACCATTAAACTAACTAAACCCTTCTAAACCCAAGTGACACTCTCACTAATAGGTTATACATTGAACACACCTAAAACGACACCAAAGAGGCTAATGATAGAAGACCCATATCCTTTAACCATTAATACCCTAAACGGAAAAACTACATATGCCCTAATACAAAAAACAACACTTATTAGACCAAAATAACCTACTTTAACCATAAACTTGAACCGCAAAATAAAGGAAAACCTAAACCCTAAACCTAAACCCTAAAATAAACCTTAAACAAAACCCTAATTGCTATAAAACCTAAATCACCTAAAAACTATACATGCATTTTATTTAAGAAATACTTACAACAAAAAAAGAACATGGACAGATAAATGACCTAGACCCTTAACACTTAACCTAAACCCGAAGACAAAAACCCGAATTAACCACTAAAGTGTTTTTATAAACCCTAAACGCCTAATCACCTAAAACCGAATCTAACACTAAACTAAACCTAAAAAAACCTAAAACCTAAAATAAACCCTAAACCTAAAACCTTAAACCTAACCCTTATACCTGAAACCTAAATACCCAAAACCTAAAAACCTAAAACCTACTACAAAAACCTAAACCTAAACCTAAAACCTAAACCCTAAAACCTAAAACCTTAACCCTAACATAACCATATAACGAAAAAAAAATATAAAATTTATTACACTATATGTACGTATTGGACAAACCTATCATATGATAAGAAACCTAATGGACTAATAAAAAACATAACAAAAAACTAAAGACCGCCGACCTTAAAACATGAATCTAGTAACACTGTATGCCTACTAAATGCTAAAACTACATTGACACCTAAAGAAACTAAATGGACCTAGATATGACCTAAAACCCTAAACACTTAAACCCTAAACCCTAAAACACTAAAAATAAACCAAACACCTAACACCAAAGACCTAAACACCTAAAACCAAAAAATCTTAACCATACCCTAAACCCAAATCATGAATAACCCCTAAAATGGAAAAAGAAAACATATCAAAAACTAAATGACCTAAAATCTAAATCAATTGACACTTTTTTGTCTAATAGGTTCCACCTACATTGATTAAAACTAAACATGAACAAGAACACAACTAAATTGACAAAAGAACCATAACATAACATTAAATTACCTAAATCAAAATCTAGTAACATCTATATTCATGAGAATTATGCTTTTAATTATTCGATGAACTACATTGGTTCAGAAAACACGAGAATAAGACTAGATATAGACCTAGACCCTTTAACCCTTAATCATAAACTTAAATTCAAAACACTAAAGAATAATAACTAAACGGAAAAAAAGAAACCATATCGAAACAACTAAAACCTAAATCTAGTGACACTTTTGCACTAATAGGTTGAACTACCATTGATAACAACTAAAATGTAAAGACAACAAAATCCATAACATATTAATGACATTTTAATATATAATCTTTTGCACTTATATACGAACTAACAATTTTAGATAGACCTAGGATAGATTCACCTTGTAAATAACCAAAATGACCTAAAATCTATATCCATTGAGAATTATGCTTTTATTACATGAACTACATTGATTAAGAACCAAAAGGACTAGAATATGACCTAGACCCTTATTCCATTAACCTAAACCCTAAACCCTAATCCCTTAATTTAGTAAAGACCAAATAACCCTAAATATTAAATTCAGTCTTTTGGTACTTATTGGGACAAAAAACATATATCAGAAATAAAATTGACAGAAAGGACACATAACAAAACAAAAATGACCTAATCACAAATCTAGTAATTACTTATGCACTTATTCGAGGGAACTAATTTGATTTAAGAAACAAAATGGACTAGATATGACAGTAGACCCTTAAGGATATAACTAGACCACTTAAAGCTAAACCAAAACCCTAAAACCTAACCGCCTAAAAACCTACCCTAAAGGCCTAACCATAATACCGTAACCCTCAACCCTAAACCTAAAAACCAAACCCTAAACCCCTAAAACCTAAACCTAACCCTAAAAACCTAACCCTAAACCCTATAACCCTATACCCTATACCCTATACCCTATACCCTAACCCTCATACCCTATAACCATACCCTATACCCTAACCCTACCTAAACCCTAACCTAAACCTAAAACCTAAAACCTAAAACCTAAAACCTAAAACCTAAAACCTAAAACCTAAATCCTAAAACCTAAAACCTAAAACCTAAAACCTAAAACCTAAAACCTAAAACCTAAAACCTAAAACCTAAAACCTAAAACCTAAAACCTAAAACCTAAAACCTAAAACCTAAAACCTAAAACCTAAAACCTAAAACCTAAAACCTAAAACCTAAAACCTAAAACCTAAAACCTAAAACCTAAAACCTAAATACATTGGTTAATACCAAAATGGACCAAATTAACCTAAAATATTAAACCCTAAACCCTTAAACCCTAAACCCTAATCCCTTAACCTAGTAAGGAACAAATTAACCTAAAATATTAATTTATTGAGACTTTTGTATTTATTGGACAAACTACTTATATAAGAACTAAAATTGACAGAAAGAAACATAACAAAAACAACAATGACCTAAAATTAGGTACTTATTCGACGAACTACATTGATTAAGAAACAAAATGGACTACATATGACATAGACCTTCCACCCTAAACATAAACCCGAACCGTGGAACACTAAGCACTAATTCACAAACTACAGTGTAAACCTAGAAAAACCCTAAACTAGATTTCCACTCTAGTAAAAACAAAATGACCTAAGATCTATAATCGATTTGAGAATTTTTGCCCTTAATTATCCCTGACCCCAACCCATAAAATGAATAGAACCAAAACGGGACTACAATAGACTTTAGGCCTAAACCATAATCATAACCTAAACCGTATCCTAAACCTAGTAAATCAAGTGAACACTTTTTACTAAATAGGTTCACCTACATTGTATTAACAACTAACAAATGGACATATAAACAAATAAAATTGACAGAAAGAAGACCATAACAACAACGGAAAATTACGTAAACTAAAATCTAGTAACACTTATGCACTTATTCGAAGGAACTACATTTATTCATACAAAATGGACTAGATATGACCTAGACCTTTAACCCTAACCATAAACTTGAACCGCAAAACACTAAAGCCTAAACCCTAAACCTTAAAACCTAAAACCTAAAACCTATACACTAATTCTTAAATCTAGGAAAGACCAAAA
>PGTU02014956.1:0-10484 GCA_002896215.2 Cicer echinospermum
GTTGAAATTTACACAATTCTTGGAAAATAAAAGTTTCAACGGCAATTAAGAAACAATAATAACAACACATTTGTCTACATGGTAATTTGAAACTCTAATCCATATTTTTAACTTTATGTTCTCCAAATCAAATTTTAATATTTCCTTTTGCGTTATAATTATATCATGAGTCACATTATACTTGTTGCTTTTGGCTCATATAACTCAACTAAAAAGACCCGTCACAATAGACATTTGAGGTGGAGATGAACAGATGGAGGCTGCAAATTAGATTTTAACCAAATGTTTTAGATTTTTCACAAATTTGTAAATTATTATTCCATTATGAGAAGTCAAGTTTATAAGGAAAACATTATTTCTTCCATCTCATTTTAAATGCCTCATTTGCTATTTCTTTTTATCTCAAATTATTTTTCATTTTACAATATCAATACTAACATTAATTACTTTTTCACTAATACTTTTATTTATTATATTTCAAACTGATCAAATTTTCCACTAACGAATTAAAATACAATAAACAAAAGTTTCGATCGGCGTTCCAGGAATTATTCTATTCATATTCACCTATTTTGATAATGAAATTAATAAGGTCTTTTTTAAGTTCATTTTGTTATACATTATTTTAGATATTCAAAACTTTTTCCTTTAGATAGCTTATTATCATGAAAGAAAGTTAATATACTATCAATTCAATCATTATCAACCATTTTTTATTTCTTTAGTTGCCTATGTGAATTTTAATATATGCTAATGTCACTTTTAATATTTTTCAAGTATTCTTTTTGTTGACGTGACTAAAGATTTTACTGTTCATTTCCTTATCTATAATTCACACATCTAATAAATTGTAAATACAACTATAGTGTGTTGATTTATATCTAAGTCATTGCCATTTATGCTACTAAGATATATATAAGTTATTTAATAAGAGTTTTAATTCACCGAAAAAAAAATAAATAGACTTATATAATGAGTATATAAAGTTATTATCATATAATTTGTACTGATTACTAATTTTCAAAATCTAATTTTCCTTAATGTTAGTTTCAACCCTCCCTCATCGCTTCTTTAGTCTTAACTTCTTAGTCATGTTGAGTTTTTTCACGCCACATCTTAAGACGAAAGACAAATTTTCTAAGGTTCTAATGATTAAAGATATGACTAATATATGTCAAAGCATAAGTTTGGACTTGGAGTCCCAAGAGGTTCATAGTGTCTCTTATTTTTGCACAATCCAAAATGTGAGATGTCCAATCTTTCCTAAGGATCTTTCTTTAATTTTTTCACCACCTATAAAAGTAATAGACTTCTGGACTTGAGGACCTAGGACTTTAGGACTCTATGGTAAGGATTGGAACCTCATGGTAAATTCCACATGGATTCATTTGTGCTCCATGCTTCACACAATCAATTAATGAACCATATTTGGGAAGCAATACAGCCAATGATAATCTTAAACAAAGTTATGTAGTGATCTTTTTAGTTGAACTACTTTTGTCACAGATTTTTGTCTCAGAAAATGTGTGCTGACGAGTACAAAAATGCAATCACTCTAACTTGTGTTACTGAACAGTGATTAATCCATTGACGAGTACATAATGCCTTCTCATGGAGTGTGCTGAACAAACCAGTTCTCCCTTCAAGTTAACATAAATTAAACTAAGATTTTCGATTTCCTTAATTATCAGGTTTTAAATAATCACATGGAGAGAAATACAATGTTGCCTAAAAGCTTACACATTTAAAAGGTGTAAAATCAAACTATTTTGTATGGTTTCAACATGTTTATGCTCATCTGCACAGGAATCTTCTTCTTCAAACATATATATTTTTAAAAACTTAAAAAATGGAACTTCTTCAACCGAAAGAAGTTGCAAAGATTACAAAGAAAGAAAAAAGACGTCTTTATATATGAAAGAATATTTCAATAAAAGTCCTTGAACATTACTTAAAAATATAATTTATAACAAAATTGCTATATTTTTTAAAGGGTTTGCGTCATAGGTAATTTAATTTTAGGTAAAAATAATATTATAACTTGGTAAACTACATGTTTTTTGATGACGACAAGACTTACCAACTCATGGACAATGCGCAAGATCTCAAAAAGAAGATCCAAACCATCTTAATAAGCTTCCAAATCCAAAATAAAATGAGTAAATGTAAAGGTATATGATACAAATCAATAGTTCAAATACATAGAGAACAATTCATATTACATATGCATTTAACATGTTTTCGAAAAATCAAAAACAACATTAACAAATCATTTAAAATCATATTTTTACAATTGCATAAGTGTATTCGAATACACCATATTGTATTCGAATACAACTTAAGCAGAAGCAAAACTTTTAAATGTGTATTCTCGACTACACCCATCTGTAGTCGATACAAGCTAAGTCAGTGGCCAAGTGTATTCGACTACACCCATCTGTAGTCGACTACATGCTAAGTCAGTAGCCAAGTGTATTCGACTACACCCATATGTAGTGTAATACAAGTTAAGTCAGAGGCTAAAATACATTAATCTGTATTCGACTACACTGATGTGTATTCGAATACAAGATGTAAAATTTGAAAATTTTTGAACGTTACAAAGACTGTATTCGAATACACATATACTGTATTCGAATACACCTGGAAACATTACAATTTTTTCAGATCTGGAATGCCTCTAGAACATTGTAATTTTTCATTCAAAACCTTTTGGATAATGGCCCACGAATCTGAAAGGATGTTTTATGGAGTATAAATACCCATAACTTCAGATCAAAAATTAACCATCCTTGAATTAATTCATAAAAACAACTTTGAACAAAATTCTGATTTTTCTAAGTACTTGCATTAGATTTTCATATCATTTCTAAAAGTTCTCAAGTACTGAATTACTATTGAGTTGTTTATCAATATACCACATTTCTTAAATTTATTCAAACCTTATTGTATCATTTGTACAAGTAAATAGCTGGTGTGATATCTTAGAAGTATTGTTAAAGTTTATGTAGCAAGAATCCATGGTAGGGAATTGTACATTTGCTGACAAGTAGTGGATTAATCTCTTGTGGTGTGCAAGCAGTGACTGGACGTTACCCTTGCGTTATAAGGGAACCAGGATAAATCTTACCGTGTTCATTTATTACTGCAATTTTTATTAAGCCTTGTTCTTAAACTCAGAAATCTGATACCATATCACTAAAAACAAGAAAATTTACTAACACCTAATTCACCCCCCCACCCCCGCCCCCCCCCCTCTCTTCTTAGGCGTCTTTCATAGTTACAATTGGGCATCAGGCAGTAAGGTAACTATCCTCGATCAATTATTCATGGGCTTCCGCACAACCTGTTTTTAGAGATGGTGGTAGCAGTACCAAAGCACCATGTTTTTGTTGTAAACCACTATGATTTCTGGAAGATAACGCATTGCAGCGTATCTTGAGGCACAAGAGATGATATATGGGAGAGCAAGTAGAAAACAGGTCCCTATGTTCCAACAACAGTTATCAATAATAAAGAGAAAGTTAAGATAAAAGGCTCATGGACAGATGATGACAAAAGGAAAGTATTGTTTGATAAAAAGGCTAAGAATATATTACAATCTGCATTAAGGAATGGATGAGTTTTTCCGCATATCTCACTGTAAAACAGCAAAAGAATATGGGATACGTTGGAAGTAACTCACGAAGGCACCATTGAGGTAAAAAGATCCAAACTCAACACACTATCACAAGAATATGAGTTATTTCGGCATGCAGCCCGGAGAATCTATTCTAGATTTACAGAAAAGGTTCTCCCATTTAACCAATCATTTGACAGCACTCGGAAAAATCTTCAACAAATGATGAACTAAATCTAAAAGTACTAAGGTCATTGACAAGGGCATGGCAACCAAAAGTTATACACAATATCGGAAAAGAAAAAGCCCTATCCAAGATGTCTCTTTCTGCACTATTTGGAAAACTTCAAGAGCATGAAATCGAACTCGGAAGGCTAGAACAAAATGAAAGTCAAAAAAGAAGAACAAAAATATTGCTTTAAAGACCGAATCAAGAGACAAAGCAAAGATAAATGATTCAGATGAAGATGAAAATATTATCCTTCTTGTTAAGAAATTTGGTAAATTTTCTTAAAAAACGATAGAACATTCAAAAAGAAAAGCTTCAAGAAGAAAAGATAATCTACATCAAATCAAAATTTCACTTGCTTCGAATGTGGAAAACAAGGACATATTAAAGCAGACTGCCCAAACCTTGCTAAGAAGAATTTCAACAGAAAGAAAGACTTCAAGAAAGCATACATAGCTTGGGAAGACAATGAAGTAAGTTCATCTTCAGAAATAGAAAGTGAAGAATGCGCCAATGTTGCATTAATGGCCTCGCATTCAATTCAGATGATGAAGAGTGTTAGTAATATAGACTCTCCTCATTATAATAAGACTAATAATGAATTAATTATAGAATACAATGATGCTCCAAAACACAATAAAAGACATACTTATTGACTGTAAAAATCTGTTGTAAAACTAGTATCAACACAAAAGAAACAAATCTCAAGTTTACAAGAAAAAGTTGATGTATGGAGAAAAATTCAGAAAAAACTAAAACAGAATTCTGCATGCATAAATGTGAATCCCTCTCTTTCAAATTGTTTCAATTAAATAGAGTGATTGCAACGGTAACGAAAAGGCGACATTAGGATTGAAAAATGTTCTAAACATGCAAGATACTCAAATATATAAAAGTGGTCTGGATACTCAAAATTTGATAAACCAAATTTGAACAAACTTATTTTTTGTTTAAGCGAGTAGTCAATCTAATCAAGAAAAGATTATAGTTATGAAAAAGGATGATCTTTATAATAAGGAAAAATTATTCAAAATAAATCTCATACATATGTTACTAATAGTAGATTTAATCCTACTTGTTCTTATTGTGGTCTTCATGGTCAGTACACCTATACATGTCATATTAGAAACATCTAGTGTTCCAAAAGGTCATTTCATATGGGTAAAGAAAGGGTACAACCATCAAGGACCAAAGCACATTGGGTACTAATAAAGTTGATTTCAATTTGTAAGGTAAGCAAACAAAGACTTCAAACAGTGTGGTACTTGATAGTGGGCTGCTCCAAACACATGACGGGGATATAACCAAAAATTTTTAGCTTTAACACTTGAGTCAAAGGACATGTAGTATATGGAGACAACAACAAAGAAAAATTTTAGGCATTGGAAAAATGGTACAGTACCATCTCCCTTCCAATTGAAGATGTCTTATATGTTGAAGGTCTAAAACATAATCTCATAAGCATCAGCCAGCTTTGTGAACCAAAGGATACAAGATAGTTTTAATAAAGATGAGTGTGTCATCCAAAATGAAGCTACAAATGAAACTCAGTTTGTTGGTAAGCGTTTCAAAAATTTTCATACTTATTTGAAGATTTATCTTTAAAATGAAATTGTCTTTGGTAAGCGACAAATATGATGCTTGGCTATGGCATAAGAGATTTGCTCATATTCACATGGATTCATTTAAACAAATTGGTCAAGCATGATCTTGTTGTAGGCTTACCAAAAATAAAATTTATAAAGGATAAATTATGTGACGCTTGTCAAAAGGCAAACAAACAAAAAGTTCTTTCAACCTAAAAATGTCATTCAACCTTCTAGACCCACTACAATTGATACATATGGATTTGTTTGTCCATCAAGAACCAAAAGTCTTGGTGGAAACTCATATGAACTACGTTATTGTTGATGATTACTCAAGTTCACTTGGCCTATATTTTTTTGGCAAATAAAAATGAAGCTTTTTAAGCATTTAAAACTATCCAAGCTAGTCCAAATGAACAATCTGCCAAAATTGTATCAATTAGAAGTATCATGGAAGGGAATTTTCAAATACTTCATTTGAAGATTTTGTGAGAAAATGGCTTTTTCACAATTTTTTCTGCACCAAGAACACCACAACAAAATGGGGTCGTTGAGAGAGAAAGGAATAAGATCCTTGATAGAGCTTGCTAGAACTATGCTAAGCGACTCAAATCTACCCAAATACTTTTGGACAGATGCTGTAAACACAAACATGCATGTTTCCAACCGGGTAATTATTAGGCCAATTCTTAGAAACTCCATATGAACTTTACAAAGTTAGAAAACCCAATATCTCTCACTTTACATTTTTTGGATGTAGAGTGTTTTGTGTTAAATAATGGTAAAGACAACCTTGAAAATTTGATGAAAAAGCTGATTGAAGGTATATTTCTCGGCTACTCTTTATCTAGTAAAGCATTAGAATTTTTAATAAAAGACCTATTAGTGAAGAATCAATGCATGTAACCTTTGATGAAACTAACCCCATAAAAGAAGAAAATAATTATTCTTGTGATGATGATGATGTTTTTGAAAGCAATGATCCAAGCAAAGAACTTCAACAAGAAAGTTGAAGTCAATATTGAAAGCAAAAGTGATGATCTTCCTAAAGAATGGAGAAACCCATAGATATCACCCTATTGACAACATCATAGGTGATATAAATAAGGAGTCACAACAAGGTTAAAATTGCAAGATGCTTGCTTAAACATGGCGTTTGTTCTCAAATCGAACCCTCCAAAATTTGCGTGAAGCACTTAAGATGATTTCAATGGATACTTGCCATGCAGAAGAACTCAATCAATTCAAAAAGCCAGTTTGGGAAACTTCGTTTCTAATCCTGGAAATAAACCACATCATTGGTACAAATGGTGTTCAAAAATAACTAGCTATGAGAATGGCATAGTTGTTCGCAACAAAAGCTAGATTGGTTGCTCAAGGATACAATCAAGAGAAAGGATAGACTTTGACGAAACATTTCTCCGGTAGGCAAGATTAGAGGCAATTTACGTCTACTATTAGCATATGCTTGCTCCATGGATTTTGAGCTATATCCAAATGGACGTGAAGAGTGCATTCTCAATGGGTACATAAATGAAGGAAGTTTATGTCAAGCAAGCCCCCTGGATTGAAGATTCCAAAATCCCTCACACGTTTACAAAATGAAAAAGGCTCTTTATGTTCTAAAACAAGCTCCAAGAGCTTGTATGACAGATTAAACACCTTTTTATGATGAACGAGGATTTGACAAAGGAGAAGTTGATAAACGTATTGTCAAAGAGAAAATGCGTCACACATTATTGCGTTCAAATTTATGTTGATGATATTAATATTTTGATCAACCAACAAGGACATATGTGAAGAATTCTCTTCAATAATGCAAGGAGAATTCGAATGTCATGATGGGAAAATTAAAACTATTTTCTTGGACTTCATATCAAGCAACTGAGCACGACATCTTCATCAATCAAGCCAAATATTGTAAAGAAATTACTAAAGAAATTTAAATGGAGAAATTGCAAAGAAAGTACAACTCCAATGGCTCCGCGAAACATATGTGATAAAGATGCATCAGGAATTTCCATCGACATATCCAAATATCGAGGTATGATTGGATCTATTATTATATTCTAACGGCCAGTACGCCAGAATATTATGTTTAGTGTTTGTTTGTGTGCCAAAGATTTCAGGAAGATCCGAAAGAATCACAATTTTTTCTAATAGCTGTTTAAAGAATTATGAAGTATCTGAAAGGAACAACAAATGTAGGCCTATGGTTATCCCAAGGTAGCATATGTTGCCTAGAGGATACCTCTGATTCAGATTATTGGGATGCAAAACAGACTGTAAAACACCAGTGGCACATGTCATGTCTTAGGAAATGCCCTTGTTTCATGGTCTTGTAAAGCCAAGCTTTGTGTTGCACTTAGTACTGCTGAAGCTGAATATATTGCAGCAGGAAGCTGTTGTGCCCAGATTCTCTGGCTAAACAGCAATTACATGGACTATGGAGTTGATCTCGGATGCATTCCCTTAAGATGTGGATAAACACAGCGCAATAAACATCTCAAAGAATCCAATCATGCACTCCAGAACTAAACACATTCGATATCCGACATCATTTTTACGGATCATGAGACTACTTAAAGGTAATGTTGAGGTAACATTTGTTGATACACACAATCAATTGGCCGATATATTTACAAAACCGTTACTAAAGACTCATTTTATAAAATCCGAAGAGAACTTGGTATTTGAGTGAATGATCTTTAACCCATTGCATGATATACATAGTTTTGCCATATCTCTTTATATCTTATGATTATTGCTTTTTGATATATGAATTTTGTATTACATGATGCAATCTTCCAAAAAAACTGAGTTTATTAACCAAAACTGTGCTTATTGTGTCGAATACAAATGTCTGTATTCGAAATACAAACTTTCCCAGATTCCCTAATTCGAATACAAAGCGATGTGTAGTCGAATACACGTTCCCAGAAAAACGTTTATTCGAATACAAGGAAGGTGTAGTCGAATACACTTCGCGTTTTTTGCGCAGATATAAAAGCTGCTACACAAAGTTTAGGGTTTATTCACTTGTATCGAATACAGCCCCAAGTTTCTTCTCTCTTCTCTCCCAAACTCATCCATCCTCCTTCCACTTACTTACCCATTAAACCAACCTAACAAAATCCATTACTCTTTACTTCCTTCTTGTCATCCCTCTTCAAATCTCTCACAACTCTCACATTTTCTCTAAAACCCACTTTCACCAAAAATACCCCCTCTCACCATGGATGCTCGCAAACGAGGACCACGCACCAAACATGCAGCAGTAGGTCCCTCACGAAAACGAACCAAGACTCCTAACATCACGGATCTATCCCGGCTTCTACACACAACGGAGGAAATTGATCGTTTTCGCACTTTCTACTCGGACAAGCGACTTATTATCCCAAAATATGGTACTTTGGACTCTTTCTCTGACTTTAAATTTCCTGCGTTGCTTAAAGCACAACATGTTGAAGAGTTTATAGGCTACAATGGTCCAGTTTATCCAGATTTGGTTAGGGTTTTTTATTGTAATCTCATACAAGAGGGAAAACTGCTAGTCTCGCCGCACCATGGAACAAAAGAGAGCTCAGGCAGGTTCCAAATATGCCCAACAACGGTATGGTGTGGGAAATCTTACTATTGATTATCGGCTTCTACACTATTTCCTTAGCTACATTCTGGTTCCGAAGGCTGGAAATTACTCCCAAATTTCGGAGTTTGAACTACAAATTATGAATTTCATGTTTGAAGGTCGTCAACTTAATTGGGCATTTTTTGTGAAATCTATCATGCTTGGATCTCGCGAAGCAATTGGCTTACCCTATGCAAAGGAAGTTTCACGGATTTTGGAACACTTTGGTGTGGACTTCTCTGATGAAGTTATGTTTACACCCACCAAAGAAAATCTGTTGGATTTAGGTGTCTTGCCTAGCATGAGGATCATATGGAATGACGAGCTTGAAGCATTTGTGCATAAAGGTGATCATGGTCAACCATCTGAAGATGCACCAGCGGACAATGCTGGACCCTCCAACACTGCTGCTCAAGGAGATGAAGATGGCGAGGAAACTGCATCTGATGATGATTATATCTCCAATCAAATGATCATGACTCGCCTTGATTCTTTCCAAACCTTCTTCCAAACTCAATTCGACAAGTTGACCACCTCTATCAACACTCGCTTCACCACTATTGAAACTACTATTGCTCGCAATCATGACGCACTATCTCAAGACATTAGTCAATTATCAGACAAACTTGACCATTTCCACATTCCGACAGAATTTGATAAAGTCTTTAATTTTGTACTAAGTTAGCTTTTCGCATTCTGTATTACTGTGATATTTGCTTTATGAACTCCTTTGTCGTTTTATTTCTGGTGTATTTTGTATTACTCGTTTCGGGACTTGTTATGTATTCACTTCTATATTCTAACTTAATTTCCATTTCTGCTATTCTTGTTCCCTTATATGCCTTTTGTGTATGTTTTTACTCGCAACATGTATGTCTCTTTTTCTTTTCTATTATTCTTCTTTTTCATCATGTCAAAAGGGAGAGAAAATTTGGTGTTGTTGTTGCATTTCAAACCTTGTAGGCACTCAAAAACAATTTTCAAATCATCACATACAACGGGGGAGTATGCACCTATTACGGGGGAGCAAAGATTTCAACATCACACTCTCTTCACAACAACATTTTGTCATAATCAAAAAGGGGGAGAATGTAAACTACATGTTTTTGATGACGACAAGACTACCAACTATGGACAATGCAGCAAGATCAAAAAGAAGATCAAACCATCTTGAATAAGCTTCCAAATCCAAAATAATAAATGAGTAAATGTAAAGGTATATGATACAAATCAATAGTTCAAATACATGAGAACAATTCATATTTACATATGCATTTAACATGTTTTCGAAAATCAAAAACAACATTAACAAATCATTTAAAATCATATTTTTGACAATTTGCATAAGTGTATTCGAATTCACCATGTTGTATTCGAATACAACTTAAGTCAGAAGCAAAACGTTAAATGGTGTATTCGACT
>PGTU02014958.1:0-11113 GCA_002896215.2 Cicer echinospermum
CTGGATCAGGCTGGTAAGATTCGTTATTTTGAAAAGAATAAGTGTTTTGTGTTTCAAAATGGTATTCAGGGTGAGGTGTGGTTGAGGATAATGGTTGACCAATATCGTAAAATGGATTACCATTCTCAAATGTGACATATAACTCGATAGATCCGAGTTGCGGCCACTGTTTATGAACATCAAACATGAGTTCAACACCTTCGTCGTCTTCAACATTTAACAACTCATAATGAACTAGGCGTTGTCCAAATGAGATAGGGTGTCGAAAAATTATATTAGACACCTTTTGATTTTCTAACCTCAACTTTGCTTCAATTTTTTTCTTCAAGTAGGTAAGGTTGCATCCAAAATTAACTCGAATAGCTTTTTTTTCGTCGCTTTTGAAATATTTACCAATATCTTGTCTTTCACATATTTCACCATTGTAATAAATAAGAAAAACTATATTTTTTGGTGCCATTGATATGAAAATCAGATATTGGGATTGAGATGAAATGCAATTGAGATGAAAATCATATTTATAGACAACCAATTGTAATACATGCAATGCTGTAAAATACTTCCAACACTTGTCCAATCCCATTGAATCCTAATTGAAAGCTTTTCCATTGTCATTCTGATTTGCCTATACGAGCCATGCATGCACACCTACAAATCGCATTTCCCAAAGGCGACTTCATTAACATGCCTTTGATAAATCGCCTTTCCCAAAGGCGACTTCGTGACACACTCTGAAGCAAGTCGCCATTCACAAAGGCGACCTTGAAAACCACTTGAGAAATCGCCTTTCCAAAAGGCGATTTAGGGAGAATCTGATTCTTTCACGTTGGAACTTGCTTGTGTGCAGCATTGGCATTGTGTTCAGCCTAATTGTGGTCAGCCTTGCCTTGTGTTCAGCCTACTTGTGTATTGTCAAATCTAATCCTTGCATGCATAATATTTTAATGTTCATTCAAATTATTGTTTTGATTATAAATAGGCTAAGGCCATCATCATATTTCTTCACTCTTCCACACTTAACAACTTCAATTTTCTTTATATTTTCACTATTTCACTATTAGTATTTCTTCCTTGCTATTTATATTTCATCTAAATGGCATTGTTATGGAATGATGATAATCACAGATCAGCGCTACACTACATTCAAAATTTTGTAAGTAATACACTACTTTATTTTATATATTTTATACTCAGTTTTATTCTAAAATGTAGTTTTATTAAAATGTAGTTTTTATTCAAATATCTCATATATTTTTATTCTAATATTTTTATTCTAATATATTTTTATTCAAATATCTCATTCTAATATCTTCAAATATACTTTTATTATTTGCTTGTTACAGGACTCATCTCAAAATTTAAGATCACTTAGCCATAAACACATTTCACCAAATTCTTTAATAGATAATTCACTTGTTACAACTTTAGTTGAAAGATGGAGACCTGAAACCCACACATTTCATCTTCCAACGGGTGAATGTACCATAACATTAGAAGATGTTGCGTTGCTTCTTGGCTTACGTGTTGGGGGTAAAGCTGTAACTGGATCAACTATGGTGTCATGGACAGATGATTTTTTAGATTTGTTAGGAGTCATGCCACCTGAATCACAAAAAAAAGGGAATTTTATAAAATTAAAAGGCTGAGAGAAAATTTTCAATGTTAAACTCCATAAAAAAAAAAGAAATCATCTAATGAAGAAATAATTAACATTGTAGAGCATAATTTTACATTGATTGGCGAACAATATTAATGCTGACAAATCTCACAACAAAGTACATATTAGTGGTTGCACTTGTTAAGAGATTTGCGGAGACAGGAGAATATAGTTGGGGCTGTCAGTGTGCTTGGCCACACTTTATAGAGAATGTGTCGTGGCATCTGAACCGGTGTTATGTCGTTCGGCGGTGTTCACATGTACTTCACAAACGTGGGCATGGTCATATGCCGTTTCTTGTGCACCAATAAGTAATCTTGAGCCTCGTTTCCATTCGCAAGGAAATAATCAAAAAAAAGTTAAATATTATATTAATAAAACTATCAATTGATTACTAACATATTCAATTTATTTCGTAGATATAGTGGAAAGGGTATGAAATTTGGGGGATACACCTATGTTATCGATAAGATACCGATGGATATTCGATCAAAAATTGATCATATGACCGTTAACGATTTAATATATTAAAGACATTACAGTTATTTCTATTATTATTTTCTTATGCATATATTACTAAACCAAACTTATTATATATCAGTTTTATTCTGGAGGCCATATCTACATCTAACATACGATCATCCAGAAGATATATTGGCTATAGAAATGCATCTACTACATATTTAATTTGTTTCTACATAATAGAAATGCATCAAACTGATAGAGTGAAACTACAATTTGGACTACCTCAAGAAATTCCACATCCTCCGAGGAACATGAAAAAGTATCATAAGGTAGATTTGCATAAACAAGTTGACTATAGTTGGACATTATTCTACAAAAATGAGAACAAAGAGTGAATGAACGAGAGAATCATATTCTTCATGGTCAACCTCTAAATTTGATTCAAACCAAGTTATGAATACATGGTTTGGTTTTGCAAAAATTTCTAAACGATTTATTTCTGTAGAAAACAATTGGTTGATCCTCGTGCAATCCACCTCAACCTCCACCACAATCTAGCCAATAATTTTTTTCAACCTCAACTCCCGCAATCTAGGTCATTATTTTTTCCCAACCTCCACCACATCTAAAGCCAACATTTTTTTTCCAAAGATCAATGGTCCAACACCACACAAATCAAATATTATATTACTCAACACCTCCTGAAACATCAACCGCCTCCTCATACTTCCCACATCCATTTTCGACACATCCTCATACTTTTATCCACACACCACATCATCCTTAACGGGTTACGCCCAGGGGAACAATTAATTTTTGACAGTCAACAACCACATCCAAGAAGACCCGTCGACTATCATTTTGCATCAAGCGAAGAGGAATTGTTGTATAACAACGTTCAACAATCGTCATAATACACCTGAGTCCCGCTACCGTCCAGTTAGGCAGTTACTGAATAATATGTGTCCAACAAAAATTTTCAATTCCAAGCTTTGGGAATGCATATACTCGTTGAATCAACTATCTAACTGACTCAAGGTGGAAGTAGTTCTTCTGCAACACCTCCACCTAGACATCCTCCACAGCAAGAAGACGAAGATCAAGAAGAAGAAGAAGAACAACAAGAAACTCGTGATGTACTAAGGCGTCGTCAAAATCCCGTACGTGTGAAAAAACCTCGACAATGTGGTACTGGAGGCCACCTTCAACATTAATTATCGTAATTTTTGTAAAATTTGTGAAGTTTTTTATGAATTTGTGATGTTTTTTAAATAAATTATGTAATTTAAATTTTCTATTTATGTATTTTTATGTTATTTTATGAATTATAATAATTTTAATGTTTATATTATATTATATTATATATATTATTTTAAATTAAAAATTTTAAAAAAAAACCTTTGGAAAATTGGCATTTCGAACTTGGGTTTGGCAAATTTTTTATCATAATTTAAATTTCTAATTTATATATTTTTATGAATTATATATATATATATTATATATATATATATTATATTATATATATATATATATTAATTTTGTTATTTCAACAAAAATTGAAATAATTATTTTTTTACAAAAAACTAACCTTTTAAAAATTGACATTTCGAACTTGAATTTCCTAAAATTTTATCGTAATTTAAAATTTTTATTTATCTATTTTTATGAATTATATTAGTTATAATATCATATAATATATATATATATATATTACTTTTGTTATTTAATTAAAATTAAACTTTAAATATTTTTTTTAACGAAAAAATTATTTATAAATGCCCATTTGGATTTACTAACTTTTTTCATAATTTAAGTTTCTTTTTAATTTATTTTTTATGTATTTTTTGAATTAAATAATTAATTATATATATAATTTTACTAAAATTAAAAAAAAAATTGAAATTTTTTATTTATTTAAAAAATAGTTGGAAGTCGCCATTTGGGAGTTGGCCTTCCTTAAGGAAGTTGCCATTCCAAATGGCGACTTATAAGGGGAAAAAAATTTGAGAAAAAAAAAGGCATTTTGTAGATTGTTTTGAAAAGTGGGGTATATTGGTATATAAATTTCAGAATAGGGCATTCCAAAAAAGCTTAAATCTGTCTGGTATTAATTGGTTTTTTTTTTTTTTTTAAGGAGAGAAGGGAAATTAATTCTCACCATACCGATTTTTCAATATACACTTATTTTTATTTTTTACTAGAATGTAGGTTCTTATTATTATTTGTATAATTTTTTTAAATAGAAGTGTTATTTAGTACGAAAAGATCAATGTACAAATACAAAGTGTTTGACCGACACTACCATACATTAGAAATGGGTAGTTATAATTTGCTAGTGTGCGTAATCCCACATATTATTTTTCTCGTAAACATTTTCTTCTTTATTTTAATTAAATTATTATTATTTTTAAGTAATAATTAAAGTAAGTTCGATTAATATTATTTTAATTTAATAATAAATATAAAGTTAATTAGTTTTATAATAATTATCTAATTAAATTTTACTTTTATTAAGTAATTATTAATTAAATAAAATAGAGCCCATAAAATAACAAAATTTAATTAAACATCAAAAATACAAATACAAATACAAAATGATTGAAAATAAAAATATACACATATTTTATTACAATGAAGTAATTTCCATCAAGAGCAAGGGCATTTACTTTGTTATGTCATTCATTCCAACACAAATTACATCTCTTGGGGTTGCATTTTTCTCCTTTTGGTTCATTTCAGTATGAATACGAGTATACTATGAACGACCTTTGGATCTCTTCTCATGATGGATTGTGGCACAATTCAATTCCATTATATTATGGTCAATATGATTGAAGAGGAATTGCTTGGAATTTTTCCCTTTTGTAAGCGTCAAAATTCATTGCAATGTATAATTGGAAGAGATATACATCATGTAGTCACAGTGAATAAACGAACAATGGTGATGATATGTGAACATGAGTAGTGTAATGATTGAAATTCACCACAATCACAATTATTTGTCGAGGTTTACTTGAATGTACCTACAGGAACGACACTTGCGTGGACGAACATACTCCTTAACTCTAAAATATTATGTACTCGATTGTGAATAGCAACTTCATGTAGCTCCATATTGCTCGTTCCATGTCAAAGTTTGAATGACGTATTTAAGTAAATTGGATCAGATGCCATCATTGCTTGGACATGTCTCACTTTTTCTATAAAATTTTGTAGTCACTATGTAGTATGTTGCTTGCACAAAGAAGTGATTGGAAGATTATGTGTCCTCATTAATTTTTCATATGCATCACATCTAGAAAATGTTTCACATATAATGATTTCCAATGTGATAATAAAAAAAAAATGAATTCTTCTTCCACTCGCATTTGACAAGCTCTCCGCAAAAGATTTGTCAAATTTATTCATATCTTTTCATCTTATAAAATATTATCAACTTGTCAATGCCATACCAACTCTTCCTTCTTCTAATTTCCATTGAAAATTTTTATCCACCAAACGGTACTGATGATTAACATGTTAAAAATATGCAATATCTGAAAAAAAAAAAATTTCTTTTTACAATGTTCTAAATCGCATCCAATGTGTATTCTCTTCACATATAAGACATGCACATTGACCTTTAGTGATATATCCTGGTAGATTGCGTATGCTGGATAAAATCATTAATTGTGTCGAACAATATTGCCCTCAAGTTAAAATGTTATTTCCTATATCCATCGTATACATTCACACATGTCTTTCACATATGCTTTAAATCATCAAATATACAGTGTCAATATATGAATAATATATCATTCCTAGTTGTTTGAGCCCATAATTAAACATAGACAACATCATGAATTTGCACTTCATACATCATATATATGTAGGTTATATAAATCGCAAAAATCACAGTCATGGTGTTGTGTGAGATACTTTGAAGACCATATGAGATCATTCTATCAGTAGACAATATCAAACGTAGATTTCTTGTCCAAAATCAGATAATCAACGATCAATTTTTGTCAATTGTGGATATCCGCACAACGTACCAAAGCTTTCCATTTTTAATTCTTTCACTTGATATCATGTATGTTTTGCATCGCTTCACTATGAAACATGCACCCAAACCTAGATATTATAGGAAATATCATACTAATTCTGTAGGAATCATTGTTTCTTATATCGAGAGGTTGTTACATTTATGACACTCTTGAACAATGCATATTCATTTCGAAACAAAATATAATCGTTATAACAAACATGAATCCTATCATAACTCATGTCCAATGGAGCACATAATTCGTTTCGCATTGTAAGTTCGATTGGGAAAATCATCATCTATAGACAACATGTCTTTCAAAAGGGTTAATAAGTTTGTGAATCTCTTATCAGACAATCTATTTTTCACTTTTAAGTTGTACAACTCTAATACTTCGTATAATCCTTTGAAGTTATTGCAACTATCATATAACGGTTTCTTTGCATCACTTAACAGCCTCTCTCAGTATATCAGGACAATTCCGAAGATCTTCTTCAACCATATATGTTATCTCTTAGATTTGATCACATCATAACTACTTGTGTCAAAATTGTTCGGACGCATATTTGACATTATTCTCAAATCAACATCTCGTTACATGTTTTTACCGTGCATTGATCAACATGTAATAGTTTCGATCAATTATGTTCTTCCCAAATGTCAATCCAACTCAACTTCATTAACCCCGATTTTCATAACAACAATCTAAGCATGGACAGATGATTCAATTAGGGTATTTGATGTGTTTCACGACAACCTTAACAACTCTTTTTACTCGATTTTCATATTTCTTTGACAATCGATTGGCGTACATCCATCTTTTATCCATTGTTTCTTTAAAATTATTTTAACAAAAAGTTAAAATTTCTATTTACCAAAGTATCACAACAACAAATTTAGTTAAGATAAATTTGAGAGGCAATAAATAATGATTTTTTATGTAATGTATTTTTATTACTGCATTCTTATAGTTCTATCTCTATTTTCTTAGTTATAGTACAACAAATACACCAATCCAATCACAAACAATAGAGTGACAATCAACAATATATCTTATTGCTTCTTATAATTCTCTCTGTGATAAACAACATAAACATAAAATCCATTACAAACAACAATAAAATATTTTAATTTATTACTCCACTCTTATAGTTCTCTCTATGACAAACAACAATATATGCACAATCCAATGACAAAAAAATCATAAAAACAATAATAAAGTAGAGTTGACATGCAAAACAACAACCCAAATGTTTTTTTCTGATAAATTTTTTAAAGACTTACAAATTTGAGAGGATTAGGTTTAGTGTATGAACATTGATGAAAGGAGAGTTGTGATCTTACTTCAAATTTGACAAACCTGATGAAGAATAATAAAGACAGTTTAAATTAATCAAACGTAAATGATTAAACATTTTTTTTTTTAAAAAGACGTTATGTGACTAACAACCATGAGAATGTAATGGTCGATTTATGCATTTTACGTTTCTGATTGTTTGCGTTTCAAGAAGATCAACAATAAGCTTTAGGGCAGGGGTTTGAGTTTTTGCACTTCTAGGTCGGTGGTTTGGCACTTTGCAGTTTTAGGGTTTTTGCATTTTTTTTTTTTGTATATCTAGTTTGGGATATAGCGAGGAAGAAAAAGGTTTTGACAAGAATAAGAACAAAGAGGGATTTGCCTATAGGTGCAGTGTCGCTATAATCTCTTTACTTAATAACATTTGTAATCTTTCTTATAATATCGTTACATAGATAACACTTTTAAGAAAAACGTTGTTTAGATTACACCAATTTTTATAATAGACTTTAGGCAAAGCTTTTTCAAAATACTATCTAGGTTCACTATTTTTTTTATAAGGCCTTAAACAACGCTTCTTGAAAAAAAACAATGTCTAAATACAACAATTTTTTTATAGACATTAGACACACTTTTTCAGATAAACAATGTCTAAGGTTTACCTAATAATTTGTTATTATATAAGACCTTAGACAATGTTTTTTAAGAAAAGACGTTATATGAGGTTCACAATTTTTTTTATTTGATCTAGACATTACTATTTCAAAGAAGTGTTATTATTAGTATTTTTTGCGTGGTGATTGAAATATTATAAAGCACAAACCTAAATTAGTTATAATTTGAGGGAAGAGTTAAACTCATGACTTCCGTATCATTTCAACTCCTCTTATCACCAAACCACTCATGACTCTCGTTTAAATGCATTAATATTATATATTATTAATTAATTATAAATCAATATTTTAAATGTTGAAACCAAAATTTTTAAAGAATTTTATTATAATTAATATGTAATTATATGTTATATTTAATTCATCATATCTTATATTAATATTATTTAAATATAATACATCACTATTTTAATTATATAAAACATTGAAATTGTATAATATATTTTGAGAACAACGGTGGGAAAAAAGGCTATCTATTGTTAATTTGTATATATTTGACGTGGATTGTAGCCCGGAAAATTGGCTATTGTACCCCCCCATTTAAACTTATACCCCCCAACATAAAATTTTTGTTGTAAAATACCCAAAATAACCCTAAAAAAAACAGTAAAAGTCAAAATAAGAAAAAATTGAAACACTTTACCCCCACATTGAAAAATCCGGAAAAGTAAGTTTTCGGAAAAATTAGTTTTTACCGGAAATTTCAAGAGGATTGAAATTTCCGGTAGTTCAAGATACATACCGGAAATTTCAAAAACGAAATTTCCGGGAGGCAAATCGGAAATTTGAAAAATCCGGTAGTTGTAAATTCCCGGAAATTTCGTTTTTGAAATTTCCGGTATGTATTTTGAACTACCGGAAATTTCAAGAGGATTGAAATTTCCGGTACACTGTGTAATTTTTATTTTTTTAATTTTTGTTTATTGAATTTTGTTAGTGAGGACCAGAGGAGGAAAATCTGACGGTGGTGATTATTCGCGAGTTCGGCCTCCTACACAATCAAATAGGAGAGTGCTGTTGAAAAAAGGAGAAGAGAAATAGGAAGGCAGCGCCCCATGACGACAGCCCCAGCAAAATCTTATGTTTGATGCAGAACAGGATTTGAGCGACCCATGATAGCAGCCCCAGCACGATCATAGAGTTTTATGATGAATATGACCAGCAGCGGCAACATTTTGATGATGAACATGGTCAGCAGCACCAGCCTGATGAACCCATGTTTCCTGAAGGTCCTTATGATCTTTCTGTCCTTACAGATGTAATGAGATCAATATTGCAATTAATGTGTGAATGGACAAAGGTTTAGTAAATTTTAATTTATATTATTACATATTATAATATATTGTAGTACAAGTTATTTTTATTAACACATTATAATTTTTATTTGTAGTATAGATTATACATATATTTTTAATTGGTGTTATTTTTAATTAAACGGAAAGCGTGCCTTGAAAGTTGTTTCCAATGGTAAAGCAAGACACTTTATTGATATTAGATATTCAATTTACCCCTGCTCAAATAGATTCATTGGATTAATATATCTGGATACGTCCTCTGAGAAGATGGTAGTTTGCATATGATTGATGTATATGATATCTGCTTTTGCTGAGAGATGGCACGCAAGAGACTGTTCATTTCACCTGCCATTCGGTGAATGACTATTACTCTTGACGACGTCAAGGGGTCTTTTGAGCATCTCGTGTACTGGAGAGGTTTTTCACACTCCCACAAATGTCAATGAAGATGACAATTCCTACTGCTGTTGAGCTGTGGGGTTACATATGATGAGCTGTCACTTGAGACTAGGACCAATAGAGGGGCTTCGTATAGTTTTATGAGTGGTTGAAAGAGGTATTTTATTAGAAACTTCTGAATGAAGAATATGACTGTGCAGCTAGGCAATATCTACTTCATTTGGTAGGAAATGTACCATTCTTTGCGGATAAAAGTTTTACACTTGTATCTGCAAAATATCTCTTTCTGTTTCAAATCTGGATAGTTGTGGTAAATGGGCATGGGGACCGGCTGCACTTGTTGTGCTATATGACTATCTTAGAGACAGTACATTGCCTGCAACCAAACAGATTGGAGGATATTTGTCTTTATTTCAGGTACTATTATATTTATTATACTTATCATTATTTTTTTAATTATTTCATCACCTTAATAATTTTACTACATTTCAATTATTTACGGACTTGGATTTATGAATATTTTCCTGATATTTGTAAACGGGATATGGATGAGCATATTTCCTCGATGCCACGGATGTTTCGTTGGACTGCAAAACAAACATCTGGGAATGTTGCATATTACAGGGCAAAGTTGGATGCTTTGAGGGATACGGATATTATCTGGGCACCGGATTACGATGAGAACGTTGTGTCACGGTTTCAGTTTGTGTCATTATTTACAGGATACATTCGTTGGTGTTTCACGATGGTTCCGTATTTACCTGAGAGGTGCATACGACAGTTTGTGTATACTCAACACATTCCTCCTACACCACCGATGCTTGTTGCACGTGATGTCGACGTTGAATGGAGTATGTACCGGAATTCTGTACGATCACTTCGAGCTAGATTGCATCCAGCTGCATATCCACATGAGTGTGTTGAGGGATACATCCAGTGGTATTATAGGATATCTCATCCTCGGATGATCCCTTATGTTGCTGCATATGCTGGTCCTAGTTATGATGCTGATGCTGGTCCTAGTTATGATGCTGATGCTGGTCCTAGTCATGATGCTGGTCCCGATACTAGTTGTACACGGTGTCACGCAGTTGGTGGTCTTATACAGCAGAGTTTAGATTTGCATATGGGTGGTCCTGAAGATGAGATGCGTGTCTTATTGGAGAGAGCTTTATATATTTTTAGAGGAGGAGATTATCAGTAGTATCATCGTTGTATTATTCAGACTTATTTTATTATTCGTGGGTTATTTGTTATTCAGACTTATTGTATTAGCGACTTATTCAGACTTATTTATTAGCGATT
>PGTU02014961.1:0-13071 GCA_002896215.2 Cicer echinospermum
ATATATATATCAATGCTAAATTACATGGTCAACTCATATTGGGATGATCATTTCAAGATGAATTCCCAGTACTAAAATAAAGTTTTCAAGTTCAAGATAAGCAGAAAATCAGTTATGGCAGGTCAAACTAAACACTAAGATCAACCTAAATATAAGCAGAAAATAAATATAAGCAGAAAATCAAATACAGTTCAAGCTAAATACTAAAATGCTCAATTCTGGTAGATCAAACAATTAAATTACATGAACTCAGTTCAGATTACATGGCTTATATAAAACAATTAAACATGTACATTAAGATGCCCTTCTTCTTTTCCTTGTGGGATTCACATTTGTTTGTCCATAAACGATACAAAACGATGGATTAATCCAAATTCCCACATCATGATCATCTCTAAGATATAAACCATCATCAGTTGAATCAATTTCATGTGGTTGTGATGTTGCAAATAAAATATCATTACCAACATCTTCATCATTATTGTTATCATCACTTATTTTATTGGTTGATAGGACAACGGACCATTTATCATCAGCAGGATCAGTGACATAAAAAACTTGTTGAGCTTGCGACGCTAAAATAAAAGGCTCGTCTTTGTATCCCACCCTATTAAAATCGACAAGCAAGAACCATGACTCATCAATATGAACACCATTATTATTATCGACCCACATGCAACCAAATATGGGAACACGAAACATTGTGTAGTCTAACTCCCATATGTTGATTATTACCTCGAAATAATCAGAATATATCAGTCTTTAACAAATTAAAGCAATATAGAAAATCGAATACGTCTAGCATACAATTAAGATCGAACATACAATCATATGATGCAAGATTTATTCAGATTCATACACACAGCGGAATTATAATGCGGCATACAAGATTAACAATTAAAAGTAAAAGGATAAGGGATAGAATGCACCAAGGTTTATCCTGGTTCAGTTGTCAACGAGACAACCTACATCCAGTCCTGACAATCCAACTGGATTTCAGCTTTTTCTCCAATAGAAAGAATTGTGACTTGTTTACAGATTGTCCAGTTTCCTCGAAACCTATCTATCTAACATAATCTCTTTCCTATTGCTTAACCCCTTGATCCTTGCAGTCACTCAGCAGACTCACACAAGATCAAGTCAAGCTCCTTCTTGATGAGGCCTCTCACCCAAGAAGATCGCCACCAGTTTCTAGCTGGATTTTTCGCAGTCGTTTCTTTACAAAGTATTTATTACAAGCAAAATAAAAGAAGTACAAAAAGTGTCTTCAATCTTGATCAATGTATCTCACACGAATCTGGTTATTCAATGATTGTTTATGAGAACATTGTCTTTTCTCTCAAGAATACTTTTTCAGCTCTCTCAATGATTATGGATAATCTTTTTGGCTTTGATATGAAAAAGCAATATCAGAATGTTAACAATATGTTCTTAAGAGTTCTTCAGTGTTCTAAAGTATATTCAAGATGTTTTTCATGTGTTGTATTGTGTTTTTGAGAGAATGATTGAAAACCGTTTATATAGTTCTGAAAAACAACTAATAAATCGATTTGCCAATCGATTCATTAAAGTTATAAAACAGGTCTAATCGATTTGCCAATCGATTATCGTGAGTCTTGTTTTTCTTGAATCTTGAAACTACATAAACCAATCGATTTGCCAATCGATTCTTTTAAAAACTCTTTTCAGTAAATTATGTTCAGACTTATATGAATCGATTGCATAATCGATGTCAGGTGTTTTGTTCAAATAAAAATCACACCAATCGATTACTTAATCGATTTACAAATACTCAGAATCGATTTGGCCACAAGCTGAGTTCACTGTGATTTCAAAAATATTTCCTTCAATCGATTTGCCAATCGATTGTGTTCAAAATAGTGACTTAGCTATTTTCATGTTAATCGAAGTGCCAATCGATTTGGTAGTATTTTCCTGAAAAGTTCTTACCAGATGTTTAGTTCAATCGATTTCCCAATTGATTTGCAACCAAACTTAACATGATTGGAAATTCTCACAATAGATTGCCAATCGATTGTGTGTCACAGGTCAGTTATTTTTCAAATAATTATACTAAGCAATCGATTTGCCAATCGATTACCCTAGAAAATGGATCTTCACATGTGACTTGTCAATCGATTTGTCAATCGATTTGTTTCAATCAGTTTTTACTTTGTGATGTGTACAATCGATTAGCCTGATAAAACAGGATTGCCACTGACTTGCCGCAATTTTCATTATCTAATTGTGCCAGTACGATTGCCTAATCGATTATACCAACCACAAACAGTTATGTTCCCTTACACCCTTTGTTGATGAAATCGATTTCCTAATCGATTTACGCAGTGAATAATCAACTTGTATGATTTCTTGTAGTTCCAAGGCCAATTTGTCATCAAGTGTGTAGGGTTGAGTTGTTGTTCCTGAAATCTTGCACTCAATTAAAATGTTAGATTTATCATATGATGTAATGAAACATGAATGTATTGTTAATTATGTCAAAATTAGGATTAAAAGGACTAAAGTCCAACACCATATGCGCTCGATAACCCCAAAATATGATAGATTTGCATATATTGGGTTTTTGTCTTTTGCACTTGAGACATGCATCGCTTCAGCTACGAGAGTGACTCCGCTATTTTGCATAGTGGTCTGATCATCTTGTTCTTTGGTATAAAATGTGTAGCCGTTAATTACATAACCAGTGTAAGAAAAGAATTGTAAACTCGGACCACTTCACTACAAACTCAACAAACTCCTTCACTCCATTTTCATACTCTTTTGACA
The DNA here is from genome assembly GCA_002896215.2 of Cicer echinospermum. NCBI lineage: Eukaryota > Viridiplantae > Streptophyta > Magnoliopsida > Fabales > Fabaceae > Cicer > Cicer echinospermum. Next base: position 2,788 of record PGTU02014961.1, read on the forward strand.
ATCGATTGGCAGACATCCATTTCCGGTCCATATTATATGACCTATATAAATACAGTTACAAAAATAATAAGCTACTGATAACATTATACCAATATATAGTACACATATCATATATTGGAAAATGGAAACCAAGGTCCATTATTATGTAACAATTTCAAAACAGAAAAGATTTCAAAACAGAACAGATCAACAAATTTCAAAAAAGAAAAGATTTTATATAGATTTATTATGTAACAAATTTATTAGTTTTCGTGATAACAACAAATTAATAAATACTCAGATACCTGAGGACAATGTATCCAATTTATTTATAAAGGAAGGAGCACATTAGATGGCCAACACAGTACGTAGAGGAGATTATTGATTATGTAAATGATGTGTTTGTGGAGTTTATTTACAGGTTATTATCATAACCATACACCATTTGATGATTATAACATGTACTGTTCTGCCCACCTATGTATTTCTTTGTTCCTGCATATAGCCATTTATATTATAAGGACCTATTAGAGGAAGACCATCGCGTCGGTTTCATCCCATTAAATGTAATGTGACCATTATATAATTTAAATTTAAACGTATTATAGATAGATCCTTAATTATGATGTAGATGATTTGTTTGGGTTTGTGAGTTTAGGTTGTGTTGTGGATATAACATTAGAGGGAAAAAATGATAAAATTTCACAAAACAATGCATCTCGTCAATGAAAACAAAACAGAGTTGCCCTAAGAACTTTTGCAAACACAATTTAATTGTAAACACGGAAAATATGTGCTATTTGTTACCATTCACTGTGACAAACATGAGGCATTTTCATGTGATATAGTACAAATTTTGCAAACACAAATATATTGCACCATCGTGCAATTAGTAAGATCCTCATGCAACTTGGTACTAATATAACCAATAGTTAAGGCTCACATCACATTCTATAGGGTTAAACCACTAAGACAATTCACCTCGAGTTTATATAGTCATGCCCACACGACCACACTATTATTTGACATATTTCTATGCTCTCTTTCGCTCATGGAATATTAGTGAGGTTTTGTCTTATGTGTAAGGTTTACTGCTAAGAAGCAAAACTATCTCATAACCGTTGACTTAATCCTAGAGTTAATTTAAGCTTTCTGCTATTTTATCTATTTATAATTGATCTTCATTATTTTGTTGTAGTGTTTGTTGTAATTGTTTAGATAAGCTATTGTTCCAACCAATAGAATTGCTATCCCATTTTATGATTATAAATGTATCTTATCCCTATGTTTTAAATAATAAGTGGTAATTAGCCGTTGAAGATAGTATCTTACTCTTAATCATGCTCCTAGATTTAAACAAAGAATTGATATGAAAGAGTTTGACATTTTTATGCGTAGTGTATGATGAAGGTGTTATTTCCGCAGGTCGCTAAACAGAATTACTATAAGACTTATAAATATATTTTAAAGCACTACAACAAATTCATAATGATTACAAAGTCCACCTTCTTTTTATGAAGTTCTCAAGAAACGAAATGCATATCAAAGCATATAATTAAGGTTAGGATTAATAGTATAGAGTCATATATTAAATGTCAATAGATTGAGAGAAATATGTAGAATTCTCTTTGGAAGTAAGTAGAAATCAATTACTTGATGTATGTAAAAATTCTCCTTGAAGTTTATGAAAGAAATGAGTGGTAAGTCATATACAATAAAGTAAATAAAAAAAAAAAACAAAGTATTCTCTCAAACAAAATAACCACCCTTCTCTCAAATATTTTCTTCTTTTCAGTTCCTCTCAAAAAGCTAACATAAGTTTCCTCATCTCCCACAATTGTGTGTAAAGATATTCAAATATTATTTTAAATTATATCTTAAATAAATAAACATTAAACAGTCCATTTGTTTTTATTTATAAGCAAATAGATCTAACCAAAATTTTATGATATTTGGTCTAATTTAAAATAAATACATCAATTTTTATTTGCTCATTTTTACTTATAAATATAAACAAAAATAGTACTATATATGTCAAATAATTTAATTGTCTATTTTTAACAGTTTTTCTAAAATATCAATTTTATTTTTATTAACATAATATCATGTCATATTTATAGGCTATTAATGACACACAATTAAAAGAAAATAAAAAAAACTACCAATTATTTTTTTACTAAAATTTACCACTTTGAAAGTCATTTAGATTGACTGATTTGTGTATTATATAGTATAACTAAATTGACATAAGCTACTATAAATTAAACTCCTATAAGAGAACATTATATAGTATCAATAATATTTCGTCTCTATCACTATAAGTTTTTAGTATCTTGCTAGGACAATACAAGAGTCTTCGTACGCTTCTTCGTAACAATTATTTTTTTATTTAAATCCATAACAAAAGTGGTATATTCTTAGTTAAATGCATGCATACTTATATATTAATATTGAAATATATAATTCATATTTATCCGAAGATTTAGTTAATAAACAAATTTAAAAAAATTAGGAAGATTCTATTATTTATAACCATAAATTATTTATTTATTATCATTTTAGAATTTATAGTTAATTAAAAAAGTTATTCATTTTAATTTCGCATACATAAAAAAATGTATTAAAATGAATAAATTTTTGCTTCATTTAAGCGAGGGATGGGTAGGGGTATAAGAGGAAGGTGGACATGGGCATGGGTTGGGGTTGTGGCTGATGATTGATGGTAGAGATGATTTGTGTTTAAGATTATCAAACTTTTTAGCAATGATTATATTAGTTATTTCAACTATATTTATTATATATTTACTTTAGAAATAATCAAATATATATACAATAGTTGAACCATGATAAATTCATATCACTACTATAAAAATCCATTTTAGCTGCCATAATTAGCGTCGATCCGACTCGACACTAGATAGCGTCGGTTTAGCGTCTCGATCAAGTAGACGCTAGTAGCCCAAAAATTGGATTTGGTTTTAACAAGATAAAGTTTTGAAAATTGATATTAGACGACCAAATTGGATTATGATTTCATAAATATTTAAATAATAAAGATATATTTTGACTAAGTATAATTATAATATTATTGATTAATATTAATCCATTACAGAATTTATTTGTGATTATATTGTTGAATTTGATATAGAATTACCAATTGTAATTAGAAATGACATGTGAACATAGTATGATAGTATGAAGACACCTCCAACACAAATTGTTGTCTTGTTATGATGGGATTTATAAAAAACTAGATTATAGATACTATATTTTAATATATTTTTTATAGAAGGACCGTAGTGATTCTGGTAGTCACAATAATGTAGCAGACCGAATGACCAACCCTTTCCTTCTAGTGACTAGGTATATATTTTTTATGCACTTTAACCTTGCTAATCTAACAAAGAAAATGATCATACTCATAATAATACAACACATGCACCTGTCACCATATTATTTATTAAGTGGTTTGAATAAGCTCTTTCTTAATTGACAACGTAGATAAAGTATAACTGTTTGGATTCGGTTATTAAAAGAGTAATATTCAGGATAAACCTAGTCACAATGTTACAATATTTAGGCTTAGAATGTTTAGTGAGCTGAATGGATAATTTGAGTTTTATGAGGCTACATATAGCATTGTTATAAAGCACATTAAAAGGAACCGTTGTGTTCCTCTTCCTTGAAACGTGGTTTCGAAGCTATACAACTGAATCATTCTATTTAGGGAGTAGGCATGGTTATTCCTTGTAAACACTTGTTTCATATGATTAGATAAGAGGAATGAGAATGTTATTTCACCACAGTTGGGGCTGACCAAGTTGATGCCCTATTTAGAAATAATAAATGAATTAAATTATATCACTAGAGTATTAGTAAAAATAAGTTAGATACATTAGTAGGATTTGTAATGAATCTAACTATGTTTTTTATAAACGACGTGATTTATGTGATATATGTAGATAATGTTATTATTTGAAATCGAAACCTTTAGAAACAAATTTATTGCACCAAAATATTATATGGGTATGAGATCGCGAACTAGGTCAGCTCTCTTTAAGAACGTTTATAGAGGCACTTGCCCAAATTGTGCAAGAGCAGACTAATCACCACGAATCCCCAGGATAAAACAGCCAGATTCATGTATCGATATTTACTGTCACTGTAGAATAAACCGTTCTAGAATTAACCCTCTGTATGGCTGTCGAATGATGAACTAAACTAATTATAATTATTTGAAAAAAAACGACGAAAGCTTAGTCAAGAAATAAGAAGAAGAATAAGAAGAGAACATTAGGGGAGAAGTGAGAAAAGCCTCAGATACGGAAAGAGACTTTTGGTGTGCTTTTCCAAATGAGGATGAGATCTCTATTTATAGAAGAGTTCAGCAACTGGATATGAGAAAAAGGGGGATCCAAGAAGCAACGGAGTCACATCAGCTGGCTACCAGAAACGTGTTCAGAGATAGGAAACGTGACTTGAACTTGGCTCATTGACACGGGCAATATTAAACGTGGGAAAGACTCAAAGCTTTAGGGTTTTAACTTGGCAAATACCGAAGCATAAGTCAAATTGGTTTATGACGTAAGAATTAACAGAAGATTATCTGTTTAGGGTTTGATGAAACAGAAACATTGACTTTGCTTTGTGGATGGCAGTTATCGATAACTTGTGACATAACGCAAGCAATTAATTAATTAAAATAAAATAATAATTTTCATGTGATTTAACAACTTTATATACCACAATCAAACGAAACCAACCCAAGCAGAGCCGGCCGGAACGAGGCGGGCAGGCGAGCGCGGCTGCTTGCGCCGTTAGGTGGTCCATTTATGTCTTGTGTCTCTCCCTCATTACCAAATTGAGGTGCACCCTATGGCCAACCCGATTGTGAAACTAACACATATAAAGGTTATAAATGAGTGTGTTCCTCCTATAAGTGAGACGCTCATTTAATTCAATTCACAACATTAAAAGTCCATATCAATGCCATTATATTTCCATCTTTCAACAATCCCCACTTGAAATATTTAAAAATAGATTCTTGATAGCGTCAAACGCTTACTATAAGATTGGTGCATAAACAAGATGAGTCTTTCGACTTGAGAACCTTATTGCATAGCGGGTAGGATTCAGATTAACAAGAGTACATCGTAGTTTTGAAACTCTATCTTATCATCAACCCACACACACCTTTTACATTAGGTGTATTCTAAAAGCACCGTCATTAGGGCCATGCACGTGTAATACCAGTCTAGGGACAGCTCTGGATTACCTGACCTCGAAATTCCATAGGAAGCGGCCCTAATTCCAACATTACGTAGGTGAGTCTATCAAGAGTACTCCTGTAGCCACTAAGTACCCCACTCATATAAGAGTATAGATCTCATTTAAGGTTTACTGTTATCTCATCTTTTATCGCTTCAGGAAATCATGCTTCATATATAAAACATAGATGTTCCTCTCATATCACTATGACTTGTTATCAACCACACATTGAACTGCTAAATTCTTGGATCTCCAGTCTTTTAGGTCGGGTTAACCATCATAAGTGACTCATTTATCTATAGGCATAGTCCAATCCTTTTGGATGTTTTGACTTTCTCTAAAAAGCCCCTAATCTTCGTCAAAGGATCAGCAATTTATTATCAGGTGACGTACATGATCCACAACACAGCTCTATTCGGAAAGTAATTCTCTAACTGAGTGATGTACATACGAAGTATTTGTCGTCTCTATCGCTTATATACGATTCTCAATTATTTGCAATATGACGACGGTACTATCAGTATGGAATCAACACAGTGGTACGGCTTATCCCATAAAGGGATTTCTGCTAGCAAGCCATCTCAAACCAGCTTGATTTCTTTCACTACATTAGCTAGTGCTATCTTTCAGACTCCATAGTGGACTGAGCCAATATTGTTTACTGTTATCTTCGATTTCCATGATACAAGCACCCGGCTATGCTGAAACATAGCCACTGTTGCCTTGGAGTCATCTGATAAGCAAGTGTTCAATGCAGCTCAACTGTATCCTTCAAGGACGCATGAATCTTTGATAATGTAATCTGAGATCATAGGTCCTTATTTAAGGTATCTTGACCTTTCAGATAGCGTGCCAATGATCCATACTAGTCTACTAGTAACCTGCACAACAATCACACGACATAGCAATGTCGGTCTAGTATCAATACAAGTTGCATACTGAGGCTGCCAATGATGCTCGCATATTCGTTTAGTCTAACAACTTCAGAGTTCTTGAAAGTTTACTTGGAAAATATATGGTAGTGCAAGACAGGTTTACAGTCAAATGTAATCACATATTTCATTTAGGATCTTTATCAATATAGTGAGATTGATCTCAAATAAATTCCCTTTTCTGACCTAGTAATCTATGATTCGAGGATTTACATTGACTTCTCCGTGGTCTTTCATATCAAAGTTGTTGTCAAACCATGATTTCACATTATTCACAGCTGAATGTTTGAGCCAAATATGAGTAAGTCATCTACAGAAGACATAAGATAGTGCAAATGTCATTTTCATATTTGTTGTAAATACATTTGTCACTTTCATTACATTTAAACTCTTCGAAATAATTAAGTTATCAAATTTTTCATGACCATTTGCTAAAAATAAGAGCTTGTTTAACGACCAGATTTATCTAACTTACAAAGACCTATGTCTTTCTATCCATATTACAAAAGCCTTAAGATTGTTCCATGTAGATTTACTTGCTTACAGGTCACCGTTTTAAAGGCTGTTTTACATCCATCTGGTGGTATCACCAGTTATGAATGCCGCAAGTGATATAAGACACCCTAATGGATGTTAGATCAAGTGCGGTGAGAAAGTGTCGAAGAAATACTATATTACCCCCCACTACTCTTTGTCAAAACACTTGACTACAGGCGAGCTTGGTATTTATCAACAGATCCATCGGGTTTCAGTATCTTTTTCAAGATCAATTACAACCTATATGGATTTGCCAACAGGAGGAGTCTACCAGATGCCAGGGTCTTGTTGAGATAATCTAGGGAATGCCATTTCATCGTTATAAGCTTCTGCCACAGATCCTGGCATCTAGGATGACACAGAGCTTCTTTAATGTTCGCGGATCCTCTTCTATGTGAAGACCATGTATTCTGGTACATAATCTTATAGAACTCTTACTCTACTCACTCCTTCGAGTTTCTGTTTCGTCTTGTTTGTTGGCTTTCAGGCTCGTTGTCACAGGAACTTGAACTTGATGAGCGCTGCACACCATATTTCTGATTTGAAATTGAATTATATCTTATAGAGTCCAGCATCATATTATGATTCTATGATCAATTTCGCGTTTAGGTCATAAACCTATACGCTTATGGCTGTTTACTGCATACCCAATAGAATGCAATTCTAGGCATTACTGGCGAGTTTGATTCGCTTGAGGATCGGGGATTCCTGACATAGGCCAGACAACCACCAGGTTCGAAGATAGACAAGTATGGCCTGTCTATTCTTCATTATCTCAAAAGGAGATGATTTTGCTTTTAGAATTAGGAACTCTATATCAACATAGCAAACAGTCAAAATAATTTCCCCCCACCAATGAGAATGCAGACAACAGAATTAAGACATATATAGCAACAACTAATTTAGTAAGAGTTCTTATTCTTTCAATTTAGTTTACCATTCCATTTCAGGTGAATATGGCTGCAGTTGTATCTGTAACATTACCTGGGTAATATTGAACCAATAAAATAAGACGAAATCTACTCTGTCCTCTATCACTATGAAACTCTTAATCTTTTGTATAAAATTGATTTTTATTATTAAGTCACAAATATTTTAACATGTCAAGCCGCTTCACTTTATATTTTATCATGAATATACGTAGATAAATTAGAACAATCGTCAATAAAAGTGATGAATAACGTTTTCCATTCTGGTAGACATTCGTCAAGCTCACATATGTCAGAGTGTATTAAATCTAGAGTTCAGTTCTCTTAACAATTGATTATATGGGATTTCTTAGTTATTTTTGCTTAGACTGCAAAATCGCATTTTTCAAATATCCTTTATAGATATATTTGGAATCAAGCCTAAATTACTTAAGTTATGAAATTATGTTTGTATTATATGACAGAGTCTAGCATGCCAAAATATTAAATAATCACACAACATAGTAGACAGAAGGAGACAATCTTATATTCATTCAACATTCAATTTAAACATTGCCGATCGTGCGTACCTTTCCAACAAAATAGATACCATTTTTAGAAATTGGTGTACAAATCTGCCCCTATAGAGCTGAGTGAAACCCTTCCTTATTGAAGAAGAAACCCTGAGACCAGATTCTTTTCATTATTTATGGAGTGTGCCAACTTTCCCCACGCGACCAGAAATATCAGGGAACATTAAACACTTTATGAGAAGTAGTCCTGCAACTTTGGGCTATCTCTTGATTTTCCGAACTTTGTTACGAGATTCTCCTAAAATACACGTAGGTTTAAAAAGATAAGTTGAATATCATTTAATTAAAAATACAATATTAAAAATATTAAAGTGATAATAATACTTACACCAAAGTTCTATTACATTTTGTAACATTAATCGTTAATCAACAACTCCATCCTTATATTACACCAAGCTTCCTACCACAAGATAATGACGACCCAACAGGTTGATCGGATTGTGGTTCCTATGTTGCATTCGTTAAGAATCATAAAACAAATATATTAAGTATAGAAAACTATAAGTTTATAATGTACCCACATTATATAAAATCAATTGTATTAATCTACTTAATAAGTTTTGCTCTAGACGTGCATATGCCACATACATGATTTTTTCTATGGGATGCGTTAGATTTTTTTCCCTCTCGCGATTTTCCTTACTATATATTCTAATATAAAACAAAAATAAAAAATCGTGTAAAACTTTAAAGATACGCTATGAATAATGAATAAATTAAACACAAATGCTAATAAATTAATCACTTACCACAAACGCGGATCCGAATTTTTTGATACCAAATGCGCTCCATTCTTCTTTGATATATAATGTTTTTATATTCTTAGAGCTTCAGCATTCATATTTCCTTCACGACCTTTTAGATAGACATTTGAGAGGCGGTGAGATCTAAAACCAACGGTGCTATCTTCCCGACAACTCTCAACACGTAATTCTTTCTCACCTCACGACCGTCAACAAAGTAGTCTGCAAACGAATAAAGATATAGTTTGAGTGAAAGTATTTCAATGGAAAAAAATTATAAATGACAAAAAAGTGGATCAAAAAATTACTTGTACTATCATTCCACAGTATATTATTTAGTCATCCTTGCAAAAATGCAGTATCAGTATAACTTCACCAAGTTCAACTATGCAGTAGTCTATAGTACGTATCAGTATAAATCTATCAAACATGCATTTTAGTAGACAACAAAAAATTAATAACATCATACCTAAATAGTGAGAAGAAATACGTGGGTTCGTAGGGAGAAGGAAAACGTAGGTTCAGTAGGAGAAAGCACAACCAATCGGTTCGTGAAATGAAGTATGGTTCGCAGAAATACCGTACGTAATGGACGTTAGTATTTCATGAGAAGAGAAATGGTTCGTAATGGGAGAGAATGATTCGTGGATGGAAATATGGTTCGCAATGAAGAAGAGATGATCATGAAATATGGATTCGCCAATGCAGGAGAGATGATAAGGTTCGCATGAGAAGACGATGAGAGAGGAGGAGGACACTATCGTAGTGAGTAATTACATGATGAAGAGGAAACTGAAGCGGTTACTGTATATATATCGTAGTGAAGTTTACATGATGAGAGAGAAACTGAAGCCTTTACTGTTATATTATAAAATACCTATTACAACGCTTATTTTATTTAGCCTTTTACAGCGCTGTTTTGGAAAAGCGCTCTAAAAGACCTCATATTTTATTTTTAAAAGCCTTTTTACAACGCTTGTGGGAAAAGCGCTGTAAAAGGCATGTTTGTTTTCTTATGTAATATGACTGTCTTTTTAAAAGCCTTTTAAAGCGCTTGTTGGAAAAGCGCTCTAAAAGACCTCCTTATTTTATTTTTAAAAGCCTTTTTACAGCGCTTGTGGGAAAAAACGCTCTTAAAAAAAAGACCTCCTTATTTTATTATTAAAAGTCTTTTTACAGCGCTTGTGAGAAAAACGCTCTAAAAGACCTCCTTATTTTATTTTTAAGAGCCTTTTTACAGCGCTTGTGGGAAAAGCGTTGTAAAAGACCCTTTTAACTTGGTATAAAACAAAGCTTTATGACTTCCTTATTTTATTTTAAAGGC
>PGTU02014964.1:0-11216 GCA_002896215.2 Cicer echinospermum
AATAATTAGTCAAAATATTGGTAGTACTTATAATTTGTTTTACTTTTTTTTATTTTGTTTAAAACATAATTTTACTTTACTTATCTAAAAATAAAAATATATAAATCATCAATAGTTAAATAACACATTTGAAAACATAAAAAATCATAGAAATCACAAAAAAAAAAATAGTTGAATAAAAAGGAGCAAAGGATTGGAAAAAATAAACATACAAAATGGTTACAAAAAAAAATTAAATTTTACAAATCAGAAAATGTAGCGTCAGCTATGTCGACATTAAAAGGGTGATTAAACTTTAAAAATAAAGTAGCATCTACCATATTTTAGTTAGCTTTGACTAGGCTGACGATATTAATTAATAATAACACCAAAAAATATGATAGCTAAATACAAATAAATGAAATCTCTCACTTTTCCATTAAAACCATTTGACCCAACTTTATTAAGATAATAACAATGATGATTTTTAAGTATTCAAAAATTAGAAAATAGTCAAAATAGTCAAAATACTAATTGAGCTTAAGTTGGAAAAAATAAAATAATACTAGTACTATATTTGACTGATACCGTATTAAATAGTATACCAGGTTCTGAAAATTCAATTGGAAACTCATGAATTAAAAATATATTGAGTAACAGTAATCTTTACAAATTTATGGTATTCAAATTAGTGTATATATATATATCCCTCTTATTGTTAAAGTAAAACATATTTCAAGCGTAACTTTACAAATTTGTTCATTAATAAAAAAAATGAAAGGAAGTATGAGCTATTGGGTCACACTAATAGTGATAGTGTGGATGAGTGTAATGGTGAGAAAATCAAAGGGTGTGAGATCTATAAAAAATCAAGTGTCACAGTTTGTAGAAGATCGCGTACCATTAGGAACGAAATGGGCTTTTTTAGTTGCTGGTAGTAACGGTTTTGAGAATTATAGGCACCAAGCTGATGTATGTCATGCATACCAAGTATTAAAAAGTGGTGGTCTTAAAGATGAAAATATCATTGTTATGATGTTTGATGATATTGCCTACCACCCTAAAAACCCAAAGCGTGGCGTTATAATGAATAGGCCAAATGGGCCAAATGTTTATCAAGGTGTTCCTAAGGTACCTATGTATCTCAACTTCTTTATACTAATTTATTCTTTTTAATAAGTATATAATAGAGGTGCATTGACTAAAATTATTTTACACTTTCATCCACTAATTATTTATGTTAGTATTATATATGCATGTTATAAAATTATTTTTAAAAAATAACCATCTAGATTATATTAACAATTTCTCCTTTTCAAAAATGAACAAACAGTTGATATTTGATAAACTGAAATGCGGTTTTCAACTTGTAATAGTTCTGTTTTTGTGTTTAGTGTATGTGAGAATTGTCGTTAGACTCTTTATAATATGTATACAAAAAAAAAAAATTAACACATTTTTTGTACTATCAAAATTAACATGTCATTTTCGTTACTCTTAATTTATTTACTTTTAATATATATATAAATTAAATAAAATTATTGGTCATAAAATTCATAATATCGATTAATACTTTATTTTTGATTGTACCCTAAAATTTGTACAATGAATTTGTTTTTAGGATTACACAGGAAACAATGTTAACCCAAGAAATTTTTTCGCGGTGCTTAGTGGAAACAAAAATGCTACAATTGGAGGCTCTGGTAAGGTGCTGAATACAAATTCACATGATTCCATTTTCATTTACATGGCTGGCCATGGTGCTGTACACGCATTCGGTTAGTAACTGTTTCATATATGATTTATTTATTTTTAAAAAAATCATACTAAATATGAAAACAAGTTGTGCTAGATTATTTTATTTTGTAATAATGCATATATTTTTATTTGATCAGGTTTAATAAATAAAGGAGATATATGGGCCGCCGATTTGGTAAATGCATTGAAGAAAAAACATGCTGCTTTAGCCTACAAAAAGATGGTGAGTTTCCTTAGATATTTTGTATTAAAAAAATAGTTATTTCAGTTACTCCTTTATATATGTAAAATATTACATACTAATTCGTTGAGAGCATAATTTTATGATTAATTTTACTAACAAATATATCTTATACAAATAAAAATTTAAGAAAGAATTGAGTATAAAATTATATTTAACGAATTAATTTAATGAAAAAGGTGATATACATCGAATCATGTCATGCTGGGAGCATGCTCGAAAATCTTCTTCCAGGTAATATAGGTATCTATGCAACCACAGCTTCCAAAGTTAATGAGAATAGTTTTGCTATGTACTGTCCTGGAACACCATATTCTCCACCAGCTGGCATTACATTTTGTTTGGGAGATACATATAGTATTTCTTGGATGGAAGACAGGTATTGTTCAATCATTAAATAATAAAAATGCTTTATTAATTTATTAGCTTTTCATTGCTCCACTTTTTTTTATTTCTTAAATTTCATATCAATATTACAAGTAATACAAATTTAAATTTTTTGCCGCTCTTAAATAAATATTAAAGGTGTGGTTATAAAAAAATTACACATATTTAATTTGTTTCTATGAAATACTAATAAATTATTGTTTAGAGACTCATTTAATATTTAATTTAACTTTTTTAAAACATTTTTATCTAACAAGTAAAAATTGTTGATCTCTCCTATCTTTTGAACCGAAATCTGCCCATGCTAATATAAAATCTAAGAAAATAAATATTCTATGAAAAATCAATTTTATTCATTCCTCGAAATTTGATACATAATCAATGTTAGGGATAATTTAGTCATTATCATTTAGTTACTTTTCCATCAATTTCTATTTTCAATTTGAATTTCAAATTTCAAAAACACCAGTTTTCAATCATTAATATTACCAAGCCCCAATACATTCTTCTTATTATTATTATTATTATTTTATTATTATTATTATTATTATATATATTATTATATATTTATTATTTATTATTATTATATTATTATTATATTATATTTTTATTATTATATTTTATATATTATAATTATATCTACTTATTATTCCCACACAGTTAGTCAATTAAATATCCCAAAAAAATTGTTAATTTTGAGAAAAATATTATAAAGTTAAATGTGTATATAATGTATATTGAAACACTCCTTTAATATATTTTTTTTGAACAAAGAAAAGGTCAAATAACAAAATCACCTATTTAGATTTAGTAAAAATATTTTTTACTTGATGAAAATTTCATATCCCACAAACCTGTTTTTTTTTCTTTCAATTTCTATGTTTTTATATTTTATATTCTTTTTACTTTCAAATGTCAATTTCTTTGAGAAAATATTTAGTTGTTTTCTGGCATATGTTATGCACGTAGAACTTTGTTTTTATTGAGTCATGCATTTCCCCTTGAGTATTTTTTCTAGCTTCGCTTCTGAGTTTGAATATATGTATAAATATTATACTACTCAAATACTCTTCATCTACATGTACATAGTATTTTTTTAGTAAATTTTATTATACTCTTATAACAATACAAATTTTTGTTTGATAGAGATCTTAAGAGTCGTCTATTTACATATTAAATATTTAATATATAACTTGATATTAAATATTTTGAGTTTGATATATTGAACAGTGAAACTAGTAAGAGGTCGACTCACACTCTATACGGTCAATATTTAAATGTAAGTTATTTATCCAGTTTTATCCTTCTCTCAATACATTCATGTGTGTAAATATAGTATTCAAATAATATTGATTCATTATTAAATACTTTTAATAATGTACAGGTTGTAAAAAGGGTAGAACATATTGATCCAATTTACATATCTCATGTGATGAAATATGGAGATACTACTGCTGTATGGAATGATGCTATAGGCAAATATTTTGGTGATGGCTCTGCAAGATTAGTCAACAAGATTAGTGATGGCTCTGCATTTTCCTATGAACACTTCAATACGACAAGATTAGTCAAACAAGACGATGCTTCTTTACTTCATTTGAAGCTTGAGGTTATTCTCAATTTTTTTTATCTTATTGCAAACATGTCTTTATATAGATTCATATACTAGAAAAAATTGAATGATATTTAATATTTTTCTCATGAAATTAAGTCTATGCACTATATATAGGTTTAAATACAAATAAAATTAAGCGATGGTCAATCCTTTTTCCCCCTATTTTTCTCATGTGATTAAGTTTTATACACTACTAGCGTAATTTTTTTCCCACCATTATCCAATCAAATCACGTGATAATTTCAATTTATTATCTTAGTTTATAAAATATCTAGTGAAAGATGATTGGATGAATGTGCAAACTATTTTTGTATTTTATATCTAAATTTAAGTCATTTTTCACTGTAGTTTGAAAGTAAATGATATTCCCCTATTTTAGTCGATGATTCTTTCTAAATATTGTAGTTGGAAAAAGCACCGCATGGTTCAGAGGATAAGTCAAAAGCACAAAAAGAATTAAATTATGAACTTGCTCGTAGGAAGCATGAGGACCATACTATCAATCTCATAGTAGATCTTTTGTTTGGAGAAGAGAAAGACTCTATTAAAATGGATCATGTTCGTAAAGTCGATCTACATGATGTCGATTATTGGGATTGTCTTAAAATGCTTGTAAGCAAAATAACATATAATTTATTAATTTTACCACTTCCTTTAATTAAATTATTTATAAAGAAAATTTTAGTAGTTGGTGCAATACATGTTACACAGTAAATCACTATGTTTCCACTTTATTTTATGCAGTGGAAAACTTATCAGGATCATTGTGGTATCTTATCACCGTATGGAAAGAAATTATACTCAAAAGTTTCTGTTAACATGTGCAACGTTGGCATTTCAGAGACACAAATAATTGCAGCAACATCTCAAGCTTGTCCCATAAAAAATCATATTTCTTAAATTTCTTCGTCAAGGTGTAGTGAAAATTATATATTGATAAATAAATTGTCCTAGATTATAGGAAATGTGTAATCCTTCTTATTTTTAGTAGCTTATTTCTATTATAGTTATGGTGTACTTCTTTGAGAGAAGTTTGGATTTCACTTTGAGATAATTTATTGACATATTTACGCCCTTCTTATAAGAAGTAAATATACACTACGCCAAAAATGACATTTTACAGCGCTTTTTCAAAAAAACAAGCGTTGTAGAATCTCGCGCTGTAAAAGATACAACAGCGCCTTTAAAAAAGCGCTATAAAACATGTAGATGTAATGCGCGCTTGTTTTGCACATTTTACAGCGCTTATTTGAAAAAGCGTCGTAAAATGCATACCCATAATAAATATATTGGGTGCACATTTTACAGCGCTTTTGCGTATAAGCGTTGTAAAATGCACACCAAATATATGAATTATGGGCATTTTACAGCGCTTATTTGAAAAAGCGCTGTAAAATGCATACCCATAATAAATATATTGGGTGCACATTTTACAGCGCTTTTTCGAATAAGCGCTGTAAAATGCACACCAAATATATGAATTATGGGTATGCATTTTACAGCGCTTTTTAGAAAAAGCGCTGTAAAATGAAACACCAACAATGAATTAATAGGTGCCAATATTTTTACAGCGTTTTTTTCAAAAAAACGCAGTAAAATGTGGTTTTTTTTTTTAACGTTGTAGAATTAAATTTTTGAAAAGCGTTTTTAGCTTTTTTATGCATTTTTTTAGAAAGCGATGTCTTTTAGCTTTTTATCCAAATTATGTTTGGATCGCAGAATCAGTTCACAATCAGTTTCACACAACAACAAACTATTCAAATACCATAAGCATTCACGCAATCAGTAGACAAAAAACAGAACTCTGTAACTTACATTAACAATATGTAATCTATAACTCTGTAATTTACAACATAATTAACTACTTTCAGATACATATATATAACCTAATTTACAACCTATTAACATATACATTGAACCTATTACAACATACTACACATGTTCATATATCATATATGTGTCCTATGATCATATACATATAATTAACTAACAGAATATACATAATATGCACAAGCTACCATATAGTATTTAGATCCCTTGCCCAGCAACATGCTATTCCCAGGAAAATCAAATAATTGCATTTCAAGCACATACTGACACCAATCTTCCTTTAATTCCATTAAGCTCTTCATCAGAATATGATGGACTGGAATGTTCAAAGTACTACAATATAAAATTGAACATATATATTAAGTTAGTATCAAATATATAGATAATTTAATTATATATGAAATCATATAATGAAAATACGTACCGTTTTGGGATAATAGTTTATTCTTGTTAACAATCTCCTTCATGAATCTCAATACGTAGTACCACAGTCGATGTTGTTTGTTGACGATGACACTGTAAAATAAAACATATAAGTCAATAAATATTTGTGCATTAATCGTAAAGGCATATATATTTAAAGGCATATATTTCAAACCTTTATTGGGATCCATGTGATGTATTTAGACTTTTTGCTTCGACACTTAGCACTCTTTGAGCTCGAAAAACTTGTAAGGCACTATCGAATTGAATAATGTGATTAATTAATAGATGAACAAACACATTATTTATATATATATATATGTAAGAAAATAAATGAATATTTACTTACGTGTCGAACATAGTCTTTATTTCGGAGTGATTGTTGTAATTGTCATGCAAGGGATCTAAATAGTATATAATTCAGAGACCGCATTGATTGCAAATAAAACCCAATGTACCCTACACAACAAAATTTGGTTAGCAATTTTGTTTATACACCAACTAATAAATTAAAATCATATCAATAAAAAAAGATATAAATAAATAATATATAATTACGTACCTTGATTATATGGTGCGAGAACAATTTATCCATTTCTCTATTTCCCAATATATATATCTCAATGTATTCTTTACATTACTGATCGAGTTTGCACATCGACAGCTTTGTGGAGACAAGAATGAGTATTTATTTGACAATTTCTCGTGCACACGACCTTCTATACAAAAACCTTCAATGAATTTTAAACTAGATTAATTACCAATACATTAATTTAATTACCAATAAATGCAATTAAAAGTATTTTTTACCTTATGTACAAGCACATGACAATAGCACTAAGCTCTTATGGTTGAGAAGTTCGTATATGTGCTCCTTTTCGAGAAATTCATCAACTCATCTGCCGAATATAGCTTTATTCATCGTATGATGCTGCGAATCGTCGTTGCTGTCCATTGTTCTGTTTAACTTGATGTCAAGACACGCCGTGTTTAGCAAGGCGTGGCGACTATTTTAGGAACATGGCAGCAGCGACCGATTTTCCCCGATCCAGCATGCTGTGTATTACCCTCCAGGCCTTTGTAGGTTTGGCGCCCTATTACCCTCCGAGGTCGCGGCTCTTTTGCTGTACGGGTGGTTTTATTAATTGGATCTACAAAAGAGGTAAATGTGTTAGTTTCTTTGAATCTGAAAAAATGACAACCTTAGGGAATAATGTGACAAAACCTTTTCGGGATATGTAACTGATTTGTTTCTGGGAATCTTTTTTTGAGGGCAACAAGGTGGGTGGGCCCATGTCACGTAACTACCAATGCTTCGCCAATAACTGATATCTCCATCGTTGTCCAGTATTCGGACAACGGTGCAGTGGTTCGAAAGCAACAACAAGTGATACTTTGACATGGCCCGTAGGGATCAGAGTATTGTGCAATACTTCTCCCGAAGTATTGTACAATTTTCCTTTTCACCTTCGATGAGTAGGCGAGGACAAGTATAACACGCATGTAGTGACACCCTAAAAACAAATAGTAAAACATAGTAACGGTTAATATATAAGTTTGTTTAAACATATAAGTAATTACATAATCAAGTAAGTAATTAATTACCTCGGAATACTTTGAAGACCGACGTTGCAACTCGCGGTTCACTCTCCATTGTATTTCATGTTGGAGCTGATCCGGAGTTCTTCTCTTTGTTCGTATTCACCAAAAGTGCAACTCGTCTGTAAGAAATTTTGGAGTTCTCTAATACTTCTCGTTGGAAGGTTTTGGCGCTTCTCTTGAGAAAAAATACATTTTGGGAGTTACGCCAAAATCCTTTCCCCCTAACCCGACCGGATACTCAGGGACATTAAACACTTACCCAGAATGTACCCTGCAAGTACCTGTTGCCCTCTTGAGTTTCAGAACTTTGTTCGATAATCTCCTAAAATACATGAGGATTAAAAAGATAAGTTCATAGCATTTTTAAAGATACAATATTAAAAAAGTGCTCAAGTGATATTAAAGTGATAATGTTTACTTACACAAAGTTCTACTACTTTTTTGACATTTTCATTATCAACAACTCCGTCTTTATTAAACACGCGCTTCCTTCCATAATCTATGACGACCCAAGGGGTGATCGCTTTGGCTGTCTTGTCGCTATCGTTAAGGGTCATAACAAAATAATACAAATTAGTTACACACTATAGTTTATAATACAAATTACCTTCACTATATAAAAGTGATGTTTAATTACTTACAAGGTTTCTTGATCAAGGCGTGCATATCCCATATGTGATTTTTTTGTATGGGTGGTTGGATTGCTTGCCCTTTCGCGATTTGCTTACTAATATTCTATATAAAAAAAAATAAGCAATGTGTGTAAAAATTAAATACTCTACGAATATGAATAATAAACACACAATGCTAATAATTAATCACTTACGACAAATGCGGGGTCAAACGTTGGATAACAAATGCACTACATTCTCATGTTGATATATAATGTTTAGTATATTCTATTGGAGCTTCAAAACATTGGGTTCCTTCTCTATCTTTTAGATAGAAATTAGAGAGATGTGATCTAAATAACCGATGATTTTCACAGCAACTCTCAACCATATCTCTTTCGTCCCTCATCAAGAACAAAAGTAGTCTGCAATGAACAAAATTATAAGTAAAGTATTTCAATGAAAAAAGTTATAAATTGACAAAAGAGTGGATTAAGAAAACTTACTTTAATGTCATTCCATATTATTATCTTTGCCATCCTTCAACCGCCTTATCTCTCTCAATCGTCAATTCGTAATTTGATGTTTTGTCGAACAACAGCCCCAATGTAACTAACAAACCATGAGCTGTTGGAGTCAATTGGTTTGACCACTCTCATTCCAGCCAACCTAATAAAACCCATATAGTAAAGGTACATGCCGATATTAAAAAAAGATAAAAAAGATACACAGCAAACAGAGTATAGTATAGTATAGTATAACCTCAAACTTGATGCCCATTACTCCTTGCTTTAATGACTTTTTGCAAGATAGTTGCACCACGTTCTGCTTCATATTTCATAAGTCTTAGAGGTGCCAACTTCCTTCATTTTGACATTCTAAATCTTTGTTTGTAGTCTATTGTCTTGTATCCCTTTAACTACAACAGTTCAACATGCAGTTTAGTATAACATCAACAAGCTCACATAGCATCATGCATTATTCTAAGTACATATCGAGTATATCTTAAACAAGCTCAAACATGCATTTAATGATTAAATTAATAACATAAATACCTGAATAATGAGGGTTCGAAGAAAGACGAAATGCGAGAAAAGAGGGTTTTCGCAGAAAGTTCACGATAATTATGGTTCATAGAAATACACGGTTGAAGAAATCGTAATGAGGGCTACGTATTTTCAATGAAGAATATTATTGTGTGCAAGGGAGAGATGAACTTCGGATGGAATAAGGAAACAAGCTCAACTGCATTATTAATTGATACAAAAAATTAATAACACCAATACCTGAACTAATGAGGGTTCGAAGAAAGACGAAAAGCGAAGAAAAGAGGGTTTGCAGAAGTTCATATAAATATGGTTCATAGAAATACGGTTTGAAGAAATACGTAATGAGGGTTAAGTATTTCAATGAAAATATAATTGTGTGCAATGGGAGAGATGAACTTGGATGGAAATAGGCTCGATGAAGGAGATGATCGTGGAAATAAGGTTCGTAATGGACGGGATGGATAGGGTTTGCAAAAGAAGAGAAGAGACGATGAAGGTTGAGATGATAGTGAAGTATTACGTAATTAAGAGGAAACTAAAGCGGTTACTGTTATATATACGTAACCCTTTTACATCGCTTTTTTATAAGCCTTTTACAGCGCTTGTTTGAAAAGCGCTCTAAAAGGCGTCTTTATTTAAATTTTTAAAAGGCTCTTTTACAACGCTTCTGCCAATAAGTGCTGTAAAAGACCTCCGTATTTTATTATGTTATATGAATGTTTTTTTAAAGCCTTTTACAACGCTTTTTCAAATAAGCGCTGTAAAAGGTCTCATTATGTTAATTTTAAAAGGCTCTTTTACAGCGCTTATTTGAAAAAGCGATGTAAAAGACCTCCTTGTTTTATTATGGTATATGAATGTTTTTTTTTAAAGTCTGTTACAACGCTTTTTTAAATAAGCGCTGTAAAAGGTCTCATTGTTTTATTACAGCGCTTCTCTTCCTCTTCACCAAACTCTTCTCATTTATGCATCTTCTCACAAACATCAAGCTTACTCTCTCACAAGTCAATCTCCACCTCAACACCTTTTCTCTCCTTTACATTCCCTTTCCTCTTAATCGTGTGCTAATTCGTCGATAAGTGGTTCGGAAACTCTTGGTCTTTAAGTTCATTGCCATGTTTGCCGAAAAAATGGTTGAGTCTTGATGTTTTTGTTAACAATGTGTTTTGGGGATTCCCATGATGCGTACAGGTGTTTGGAAGAAAATCTTGTTAGATAACGGTCTTGTTAGGTGTCTGATGAATGTTATTTTTAAAGCCTTTACAAGCGCTTTTTCAAATAAGCGCTATAAATGTCTCATTATTTTATTATCTTAAAGGATCTTTTACAGCGCTTTTCAAATAAGCGCTGTAAAATGTCTCTTTATTTATTTTTGTGTTTGGTTTATTTTGGGTTGGGATGACATTAACATTGTTACATTGTTTATTGGATTAAAACATTGTTTTATGGATAAAAACATTAGTTATCATAGTGTCTTTATCAAACAATGACTTTAGGAGACTAGGCTTAAAGCTAGGCCGGTCCCGTTAGGGGCCTATGGCCTGGCCTACTTATGGCCTGGCCTACTTATGGCCTGACCTGGCCTATTTAATAAAAAGACTAGGCTTAAGCCATTTTTAAAGCCTATTTATTTAAATAGGTCAGGCTCAGACATATAAAAAAGACTATTAGGCCTGACAGACCGGCCTATATATATTTTATTATTTATTAATATTATTTAT
>PGTU02014966.1:0-16191 GCA_002896215.2 Cicer echinospermum
TTGTTAGATCAAAGTCAATTCATGATGATTTCAGTAAACCAACTCGCAGTACATTCTCTACTTTTTCATGCCATTTTTGTTGCAAAAAAGAACATATATCATTTAATTGTAAACTGAAAAAACTTGCTAACAAGGGATGGAAACAAGTTTGGAGAGTAAAGAAACCTGTAATTGAGACTAACCCTCAAGGACCCAATTTAAATTGGGTACCTAAAACCAAAGTCTGAATTTTGTTTTGCAGATCTGCTTGACATCCAAAACTCACTCATGGTATCTAGACAGTGGATGTTCCAAGCATATGACTGGAGACAAATCAAAATTTATATCTCTTAATTTAAAAGATGGAGGATATGTAAAGTATGGTGACAACAACAAAGGCAAAATACTTGGTGCTGGAGACATAGGGAGTGAATCAACAACCATAATCAAGGATGTTCTCTATGTAAAAGGTTTGAAGCACAATCTACTTAGCATTAGTCAGCTTTGTGACAAAGGCTACCAGGTATATTTTACATCACATACTTGTACACTTGAGCACAAGGAAGATGATAGCTTAAAATTGGTAGGTGAAAGGGTAAATAATATATATATGATTGATCTTGACTCTTTGCCTGCTAATAATGTTTGCTGTTTGTTATCTAAATCTGATGAAGATTGGTTATGGCATAAGAGAATAGTTCACATACATGTAAACCATCTTAACAAACTAGTTAGCAAACAACTACTGATAGGTCTTCCAAACAGAAAATTTACTAAGGACAAACTGTGTGACTCTTGTGAGAAAAGTAAACTAGTTAAGTCTTATTTCCCATCAATAGACTTAGTACAAACTGAGACAGTTCTGCAATTTTACAGCTTTTGTTTCTCAAGTAGAACCTAAGAATATAAAGGAAGCTCTCTTGGACAATGATTGGATAATTGCCATGCAAGAAGAGCTTAATCAATTTTAGAGAAACAAAGTATGGATCTTAGTTCCTAAACCAGAAGACAAACATGTCATTGGAACTAGATGGGTGTTTAGGAATAAGATGGATGAGAATGGAGTAATAACAAGGAATAAGGCCAGACTAGTTGCTAAAGGCTACAACCAGGAGGAAGGTATTGATTATGATGAGACTTATGCTCCTGTAGCCAGATTAGAAGCAATTAGGATTCTGCTTGCTTATGCTTGTATCATGGATTTTAAATTGTATCAAATGGATGTAAATAGTGCTTTTCTAAATGGAGATATCCAAGACGAGGTTTATGTTAGTCAAACTCCAAGATTTGAGGATCCTGCTTTTCCAAACCATGTTTATAAACTAACAAAAACTCTCTATGGATTGAAACAAGCTCCAAGAGCTTGGTATGAAAAGCATAGCAATTTCGCAATTTCCTCATACAGCAAAATTTTTTAAGAGGAAATGTTGATAAAACACTCTTTATAAAGAAAAAGGGAAAAGACATTTTGCTTGTCCAAATTTATGTTGATGACATAATCTTTGGATCCACAAACAGTAAGCTTTGCAAAGAATTTGAAAATATAATGAAAGGAAGATTTGAAAAGTCCATGATGGGAGAATTAACATTTTTCTTAGCATTTCAAATCAGGCAAAGCAAGAATGGTATTTTCCTAAGTCAAACCAAGTACTGTAATGATCTTTTAAAGAAGTTTGGCTTTGATAAATTTAACCCATTGATACACCCATGAGTCAAGCTTGTCATTTAGATAAAGATGAAAAGGGAAAATCTGTGGATATGACCATGTTTAGAGGCATGATATAATCTTTATTATATCTTACTGCTATTAGGGAATTCACTTGTATCTTGGCATAACAAGAAACAAAATAGTGTGGCACTTTCAACAACTGAGGCTGAATATGTGGCTGCTGGAAGTTGTTATGCACAAATTTTATGGATGAAACAACACCTTTCTGACTTTGGTGTTGATCTTGGAACTGTGCCAATAATGTGTGACAACACTAGTGCCATAAATATCACAAAGAATCATGTTATGCACTCAAGAACAAAGCATATAGAGATTAGACATCATTTCATTAGAGATCAATACCAAAACGGTAATATCATGCTTGATTATATTAATACATCTGATCAATTAGCTGATATATTTACCAAAGCCCTACCCAAGGAAAGTTTCTTCTATATTAGAATGAAACTTGGTATTATGGATCAAAGTGAAATATGATCTCTGTGGAAAAATCGATTTGGAAATCGCTATGTAGTCTGAGAAACTTCTTAGAATTCTAATATCTTAGAGTCGATTTATGCTCGATTATTGTGTCAAAACTACATGATTGAGATTAAGGAGCATTCCGAGTATTTAGTTTCTCATTATCAATAAAAGCACACCGATCGATTTCATAATCGATGGGCAATATGTGAAAGCAATATAATGCTGACCCAGAATTATATCTGAGAAATTATACAATCGATTGGTTAACCGTTTGAGGACAGTTTAGTAACGTAATCGATTGCATAGTCGATTATTTCACTCAGAATATACGATCAGATTACCCCTATCAACACGAGCATCGATCAGTAATCGATTGAGCAAATTACCAAATCATTTGTGAGCCAGAATAATGCCGATCTTGAAGTGATTGAACATCCCTGTATGGTCAATATCTTCAAAACAATCGATTTGGAAGTCGCTGCTGTTATGAGAAGATTTTCTAAACTGATATGCAAATCGATTTGGACATCGATTTATCCATTAAACGTTTACTTAAGAAATCGATTTGAAATATGACTGTTGCAAAAATAACTAGCCGTTGGAGGCAGTTGTAACGGAAACCTTTCATTTCACTCCAATAACGGTAACAAAATCGATTGGACAATCGACTTTGTGCACACAAATGTGAAATAACATCGATTGAGAAATCGATTCTGAACAGTTCTATATAAATCCCTAAATCGATTTCTCAACCCATTTTCACTATCATTTCACATTTTCACTCTCCCAAACTCGAATTCTCAGTACTTTAATCCTTATAAATATTCTCAAACTACTCAAATTTCCAAAATCTCTACAATGGCAAGAGTAAAGCAGACTAGTGAGAAACCACAATCATCTTCTTCAAAATCCATTTCTCTAGATTCTTCCTCAACATGCTAGTGAGAACACCCTCCCCTCAACCTCTTCCCTCCTGCTAATAGAGTCTTTATACCTACTCATAAGCGTATTAACAGAAAAGATAAGGGAAGCAATTGCAACTGATCAAGGAACAACAAAAAAGAGGAAGGTTCCTCATCTGAAAAAACTAGATGGGGGATGCCATGAAGGGCCACCCAGAAAAAGAAGAAAACTGTCGCTTCCCCCTCAGCCAAAGAAGACTCTGCCTCCAAAGGCAAAAACTGTTGAAGACACTGCCTCTTCCACTGCTTCTTAAAAAGGAAAATACAGAGGCACGAACTCTGGATTTTTGCCTATTTTGATTCGAATGGTTTCACATTTCCAAAACCATCTAAGATTTCATGGTTTGGTAGAGCTTTTCTATCCTGCTTCTCTAGAAATCTATCCAAGCTAATAGAGCTTTCTATCCACTTCAAACTCATAGTCATTTGGATTTGAGTCTGAAGTCAAAAGGGAAGAAAAATCTCCATGACAAAACCCCTGTTAACAGAGAGTCTCAAGCCTGTCCAGGACTGCCATTTTAATGGAGAAGCTGTGGATGGCAGGACCAATCCTGACTCCACTGATGATGCTTGGGAACATATCAGTGGACAAACACACAGCAATTTCAAGACCTAATGGTTGAAAAGTTGTGGAAGGAATCTCTCTCTTCCCATTGGTCAAATGAAGATTCAGCACAGATTGCTGGATGTATGTGCTAACTAGGATGTTAGTAACTAGATCAGGGAATCATGTTTGTAATTCAAATAGTGCTTGATATCACTCTTCTTGGGGCCCTTTACAAGGAACTGAAGATGAGCTGGGCTTGATTGTGTTGCTTAACATGTTAGAGTCAGCACGAAGGAAAACAAATGCTCCCCTACCCTCAACTAATAACAAAGATTCTGAGACACTTTAAAATTTCAGTTGTCAATGAAGAATATGTCAAAACAAATCTGATTTTTTGGGAATCAACTGTCAAGCCAAATGCAGTTGAAAAGGATAAATGGTAATTTGGACAGGGCAACAACCAAATAAATGAACAACCTGAGCAAGCTGAACCCCAATTTGAGGTTTTTAGCCAAGTTGCTGGAATTTATGGAGTCTCAAGCTAGACACAATGCTAAGGTGGAAGCCTCCCTTGTGCGACTCCAGACAACCCTCAACTCTTATTGTTCAGGATTAGATGCCATCCAAGAACATTTAGGTCTCAAATGTCTTTGAGGACATAGCTGACATTGGCACACAAGTGGCCCAATCAGGAAGAGAACCTCCTTCCCCCAATCAGCCTATGATTAGATTTTTTTGTTAGGCTTTGTTTTCTTTGACTGTTTTGTAAATTTTTTCATATATCTCTTATTGTCTCTTGTATTTTCTTTTTCAATTTAATGACAAAGGGGAGATGAAATTTAACTTGACTGGTGCTTATGAACTTGTGCTTGTGCTTATGCCTCTGCTTATGACATGTGCTTGTGCTTGTGCTTGTGCTTATGCATGTGCTTATGCTTAATGAATACTGAAATTAAATCTGAAAATTAAATTTAATTATGAATGCTAAAATTCAGGGGGAGTTTAAATAAGAATGAATTTGAAATTGAAAATGATTTATGAATGCTATAATAGGGGGAGTTTTAATAAGGAATTATTATAAAGTTAAGGTCTAATGTTTGAAATGTAAACTCAAGTTAATTGATGTTTGTCATTTTAATTAAAAAGGGGAGATTGTAAGATATATGCCTTTGGTGATTTTAATGTAACTCCCAAACATACAATGTATATGCATTTATCTGATAATCTAATAGTTTGAGTTGAGAAACATTTCAGGAAAGAATCAAACACTACACTTGGACAACCAACCTGGACATAACTTGGATCTCAAGCAATCAAGCAAAGATTGATCAACATCCATACAAGACTTGAAGATTATATGTAAATGTGTCTAGTGTCCATATGTTTATTAGTTAGATTCTTCATTATGAATTTCACACATCTAATATTTCCAATTAAAACTGAAATCATAAAATAAGTATGTTAATCAATCAATTGGGAAATCAACTGGGCAGATCGATTTTCTGAGTTATAGAACCAACATTTAACTAAGTCAATCGATTAGGCAAATTGATTACTTAAAAGGCTGATATCCAGGGCCTATGTTCTATAATCAAGGAAATCGATTGAACAATCGATTGATATACTTTTCTTTAAAGGTACAAGATTCCTACTAATCAATTGGTGTAATTGATTTTTTTTGATTCACAGAACAACAGCTTTAAACTGAGACAATCGATTGGATAACTCCATTACTTATAAAAATGTTTAAATCAGACCTATGTTCTGTGATTTAAATGAAATCGATTGGATAATCGATTACCTTAAAAATGTTTATTCAGAACCTAATGTCGGTGATCAAACAAAATCGATTGGATAATCGATTGCATAAAATGAATCAGTTTAATCATTTATCAGAGACATACTACATATTCGATTGGCACAACGATTGTACTAAATAATGAGTTACAGGAAGAAATTAGTCGATTAGCAAATCGATTTGATTAAGTAACTAAGTTACAGGAGGAAATCAGTCGATTGGCAAATCGATTGGATTGAGTATCTGAGTTACAGGGAGACATTAGCCCATTGCCAAATTGATTATGTTAGTAAACATGAATCGACTAAGTAATCAATTGTTTGATCTTACACTTTGAACAAAACAATTATAAATCGATTACTCAATCGACTCTGAGATGAACTGAGTATAAATTTCTGATTTATGCATTAAAAACATGGATTAGCAAATCGATTAGTTCATCTGTTTTCAAGAATTTAAAGAAAAACAAGAAACGCGAAATCGATTAAGCTGATAATACACATTAATAAATCGATTGGCAAATCGATTTGTCTAAGTTTTTCTGAAACTATATAAAATGAATCAATCATAATTTTCATAATAATAACAGAATACATAGAAAGAACTGAACTTTTCAAATAATAAACTTTGAGATAAATTGTTATAACTCACAAAACTCTATTGGCAGAGATCTCTATTTATGATGTGAGATGTATCATAGTCGATGAATAAAGTGATTTAGCCTCTTTTTTTTTAAAGAAATTATCTCTGTTAAAAGATCCAAGTGTGTAGAAATCTAGTATTGTAACTGGTGGTTATCTTTTAGGGTGTGTGATCATCTAAAGGAGACCTCAATTTGATCTTGCTAGAGCTTGCGAGTAGCTCTTAGGATAAATTGGTTTTGTAGAAGATTGATGTTGAGTTGGATGCATAGGAGGTATTGCTGTTACCCCATCTTTTGTTGTTTCATCCATCTTAGTCAACAACAAAAAAGTGTCTTGAAAACCTTTTTTATTTATTTATGTCCCATAAAAATTTCTCCTCGCAATTTATATCACTTTCGATTATTAAATTATTCCTTTGATAAATTTTTTTTTCTTTTAATACTAACCAAATTGTTGACAAAAATATTATTAGATTTTAACATTAATTAACCACAAAACAAAAATTTGGCATTCAAATTATTTCTTTTCTATTATCTTCTACACTTTAACTTTATTCAATTTCGTTCAAAAGTTTCTATAACTAAAAAAAAAAAAGAAGAGAAAATCAACGAGTAAAAACCATATGGCTTTCTTCTAACCATTTATCATAGAATCATGACTACGCTTCCATTCAATTGGACCCGAGATGATTTGATAGTGCTCGAAACTAACGAGTCTTGGAATCCAAAGGTCAGATACTCAAACAACATTTAGAACGTGGGAAACCACATTCAAATCATCTATTATCTTCTCACTTTAACTTTATTCAATTTCGTTCAAAAGTTTCTATAACTAAAACAAACAAACAAGAGAAAATCAACGAGTAAAAACCATCTGGCTTTCCTTCTAACCATTTATCATAGAATCATGACTACGCCTTCATACAATTGGACCCGAGATGGTTTGATAGTCGGCTCAAAACATACGAGTCTTGGAATCCCAAAGGTCCAGATACTCATAACAACATTTAGAACGTGAGAAACCACATTCACTTTGTGTCTGCGAATTTGATGTATACACTTCTAGTCCCTTATTGTAAATTGTAGTACTAATGTAGTTATTTCTATAGTTATCTTGATTTCGTGATGGTATTGACCTAGAAAAATTATTTTAATTTGTCAAACGAGTTATTTGTGTCAAGATCAATTTTGCTGCAATGAAAAATTGCTTCTTAATGTCTTAGATCATATTTCAATTGAAATTGTTATATTATTATGATCAATCGATTAGAAATAGTTTTGGAGATTTTAACGATTGAAGTTAGTTTTTTGGAATTTATGGCTTAGAAAGTAAATTTTGATATGTTTTATGGGTGGTAAGATCATTTGTAAAGTGCTAAAGTGTTTAGAAAAGTATTTGTCTTGACCCAAGTTGTGTAGTGAATTTTTGGAATATAATTTAATTTAGCTTGAAATTCAAAATTTTGGTGATTTTAGAATTATGTAAAGAAAATTCATCCCAAAATATCCATTATGAAAATTGAGTTATGACTTCTTAAATGGTTTAGAAATATTATCTAAGTGTAGGATTTGGAGATAAATTTTTTAAGATATGTAGTTTATTCTAATAGCTAGGAAAATGAGAAATTATTATTTTCCCAATTTAAATTATAAATATTGAATTATGGAATTTTGATTTTATGTGGTAATAGTTTTATTTTAATATCTAAGTATTGGAATTTTACTTTTAATTAATTTATTATTAATTGATCTTTTAAGAGTGGGGTTATATCTGTCATTTTATGGAAACAATAATAGCAGTTGTCATGGGCTGTTTATATGCACGATCACTTAATTTTTTATATTTTTGGGTGTTGACTTATGAAAGAAACAAATTTAGCGGAATTTTAAAGTTTAAAAAATTTAATCAATAGTTAGTTTCTTTTGTGAAATGTGTAGCTATTTAAGAATATTCTACGTTTTAATTCTTGTTTAGTGAACCTTTAGGCCAACCTCACAACTTTTTTTAAGAGTAGGAGTAGTTTTGTTTGAAACTAAGAATGAGAGGTAAATCATTTGGTGGAAGCTGTGGACTTAGTGGAGCTAAGACGATGTCCGTGGATTAAGATTTTATGTTAGGAAATAAAGAGGCCTAGGTAAGGGCATTTCCTCATACAAATTTAGTTAGACCGTTGGTTTGATGGTATGAAATAGATAATTTTGGTTGTGGTAATAACACTCTTGTGACACCCAACCCAAATAATTTTTTTTTTTCTTTAAGATAAAGAGTAATCACATAATCATAAGCATGTCACATAAATCCAAAATTTCCATCGAAACATAATGAATTCGGAAATCATAGTATCAAACAACAGAATTCTTTTGAAGTAACATACTCATGTTTTAAATTCAGTGCAAATATAGTCCCAACCGATGTCACTATCAGGAGCGGGAATTCCCAAAATAAAATACTCAAAAAACATCAACACAATGCATAATAGTGAAGGTCTCCAAGGCATGGTGGCTTCCGCCTCTCTTGATGGTATTAGTCATCACCTGCAACTTACAACTCGCCTGCGTCCGTCGCAAAACGCAACACAACAACAAGGGGTGAGTATCGAAAATTATGTAACAGTATAAAATACACGAGAGAACGACGCAAAACAATCAAATTATCACAATCTCAAAACAGTCAAGTTATAATATCAACGACTTATCAAATTCATTCATAATAAGGAACAATCATAATAATGAAATGCTATGCATGTCCTATACTCTATACTTCATCATTTGGTACATTCTACTCTGAAGTACTGGTTAGGAGGCCTGATACTATGACACTACAAGAGTGGACGGACAATTCATGAATGCCAAGTCCTCATAGATTCCTCAACTCAACCCGAGACACATATACGCTGACAGTCGGGGTACTCTTGTGTGCACGGTAGTTAACCGGCCTTAGGGAATAACCCACTAATCCACTTAGGAATTTCGCCCACTAGGTGTACCTCCAAGGTCTATCAGTCTTACCTTACAGTTCGACTGTAGCCCTCCACGATCAGGCTCATTCAGTTGTACTTCCCCGAATTGTGACACCCTAAACCCTAAATAATTAATTTTTTTTTTTAAGATAAAGAGTATCTCGTAATCATAAACATGTCACATAAAAATCCAAAACTTTCACCAAAACATATGGACGTCGAAATCATAATATCAACAACATAATCCCTTTTGACGTGCACATACTTATGTTTCGAAACGTAGTGCAATATAGTCCCCACCCGATGTCACTATCAGAGCGGGAATTCCAAAATAAAAATACTCAAAATAAATCAATACAATGCGTATAAATAGAGTCTTCGGGACATGATGACTTCCGGCCTCTCCAATGGTGGCAAGTCATCACCTGCAACTTCAACTCGTCTGCGTCCATCGCAAACGCCAAACACAACAACGAGGGTGAGTATCGAAATTATGTAACAGTATAAATACACGAGGAGAACACGCAACAATCAAATTATCACAATCTCCAAAACAGTCAAGTGTATAATATCAACGACTTCTCCAAATTCATTCATAATAAGACAATCACCATGATGGGATGCTATGCATGTCCCTATACTCCATCTTCATCTTGTGGTACCATTCTACTCTGAAGTACTTGGTTAGGAGGCCTGATCTACGCCACTACAAGAGTGGACGAACAATTCATGAATGGCCAAGTACTCATAGATCCCCTCAACTCAACTCGAGAACATATACGCGACGGCGGTACTCTTGTGTTGCACGGTAGTTCCCGGCCTTAGGGAATAACCCCGACTGAATCCACTTAGGAATTCCCCACTTAGGTGTGACCCCGCAAGGTCTTATCAGTCTTACATTACAGTTCGACTGTGCCCTCCACGATCAGGACTCATTTCAAGGATTTTGTACTTTTTTTCCCCCGGAAATCACTAGGTTTGTCAGACCCTCCCTATATTGATGACAAAATAATCCTAACCTCCAAAATCTACAACACAGTATCTCAGCTTTACTTGATCATCATAACTCAATAAGTTTTTAATTGGACTTCACAATTGTTTCATCATTATATATCTTTATCAGTCAATCACAGTAAAATCACAATATTTGGTTTACACTACTCACAATGCATCATTCAGTCTTATCAATCACAAATAACAGATCAAGTGATATCACAATTTCATTCAAGTAGCAAGAACACTCCAGTAGATATCATTCACACAGTAACAATCGACATAATATTCATAAAATCAGACGGCATACAATCTTGATATAAATAAATTCACGACAATTCTATAGGTTACTAAATTATATTTTAATCCTCACTATTACCATTCACATTTTATTAATTAATTATTATTACTCAATAGGGCTCTACTGTACGTAGTAAGCCCCGAATGAACATTTGGGAATTTCGGCATTCCCGTTCATCTCACGTTATTTTATGCTCATAATATCGAACCTCATCTCACCCCTTACCTCGACTGAAGATTTCGTCCAACGAATCTGATCTGCTAACGGGTCGTCTCTTTGTCGGTCGTCGTCTCTAATAGTCCGCAAAAGAATTATAGCCACACAACCACCAAATACAAATAAATTACTTACTATAAATAAATAAATAAATAAAATAAATAAATAAATAGATAAATAACGAAATAAATAATAAATAAGTGAGTAAATGAATAAATAAATAATAAAATAAAATACTAAATAGTAATGAATAAATAATTAATTAAATAAATAATAAATAACTACATAAATAAGTAGTGAATAAATAAATAATAATTAAATAAATGAGAAAATGAATAAATAAATAATAATTAATAATAATAAATAAATGAATAAATAAATAAGTAGATAATAAAATAAATAATGAATAGATAATAATTAAATGAATAAATAGATAATAAATAACAACTAAATAGTAAATGAATAAATAATGTGTAACATAAATAAATAAATAATGGATAATAATAATAATTAAATATATAATAACGTATGATAATGAGTAAATAAATAAATACGTATAATGAATAAATAAATAACAAAATAGATATAAAATATAAATACAATAAGTAAATGATAATAAAAATAACATATAAAAATAATAATAAATAGTAAATAATAACTAACGAAAATGATATGGAATAATAATAATAAATAAATAATAAATATAATAGTAATGAAAAACTAATAAAAAAAATAAATATAAATAAATAAATAAGTAAATTATATGCTATTTGTAATATAACTCAAAAATATATTTGCTATCATCAAAACACGCATATTACATAATTAGATTTTTATTTAACTAAATAGGATAAAAGGACTAAATATAACGTGCATGTATATCTAGATGTATGTTTGATTTTTTTATTTTTTTTAATTAGGTAACCATGTATGTCATATAAAACGCAGGCAAACAATATTTAGATACAGCTTATTATTGACTATACTCAATTTTATATTAACATAAATTATACCTTAGACTCTATGCCTTGTTTTGTTCTCACAACAATCATCCACACAGTGAGTTAGATTATATGCCTTATTTTGAATTTAATTGCTTACTTATCAGCTATTAAAAATTAATTATTAGAAATTGAACAAGTAATAAACTTATTGTTATATTGATAATAATAATAATAATAAGGTACTAATTCGGTTAATAGGTATTTCACCAATATATAAAAAGAAAACTAAGTTTACAAGCAAAAGATTAAAGCATAATATTATTTGGGCTACAGTATAACAATTTGATGGTAACAGGGAAGATGTATCTGATTGTGGGGTATAGTTATATTGTTTTAGTGTTAGAAAACATGGGCTAGTGGCAACAGAGCAAGCGACTATGGGTAAGGGGGAAAACTAATCCTCTTATTTATGTGTGATTATCTATGTATATACATATATACGTAAGTCTAGAAGCCTAGCCACATTCATCCCTGATTTTTGATTCATCCTAAATTTGATTCATTCTAAATAGGAAAGGCTAGTAGCATACCTGATTGTGGTTAGGAATTGAAATTGAATTTGGAATTGAAATTGGACTTGGAATTGGAACTTGGAATTGGAACTTGGAAGGCGGCTCCGTAGCTATGCACTAATCTCTGGTTTACTCACCTATATATATATATATTACATAGTATACGAGCCTAGGTTTTCATTATTATTATTATCGTTATTATTATTATTATTATTATTATTATTATTATTTTATTATTATTATTATATATTATTATTATTATTATTATTTTTTATATTTTATTATTATATTATATATTTTTTTATTTTATTATTCCATCGATTAGACAACTCTGTATTATTTATATCTATACACATATTTATTTATTTTATTTTATTTATTTTTTTGTAAGTTAAATATGGTTAATATTAGTAATTTAAATCAATTACTAACGCAAACACACAGATACACCTAAAGAAATTAGAACACATATTAACATTCATAAAAAAAGAAATAGTATTGTATCATTATACTATTTAAAATAGGGTAATGAGAAATTGGGGTGTTACATTTCTCCCCCTGTTGAAAAAAATTTCGTCCTCGAAATTTACCTGACGAAAACAGTTCTGGATAAAAATCGCGCATCTGGCTTTCGACCTCCCACGTAGCACTTTCACCAGTAGCACCTCCCCAGACAACCTTAACCAATGGAATCGTCTTGCCCCTTAATTCTTTGGACTTTTGGTCCTCAATCCGTAGCGGTAAGGTCTCAAAAGTTAGATTCTCTTTTATTTGGACCTTGTCTGACTCAATCACGTGTGAGGGATCGAAAATGTACTTACGAAGTTGAGACACATGAAAGACACTATGGAGATTAGAAAGAGACGGAGGCAACGCAATTTGATATGCTACGTTACCGACACGTTTGAGAATTTGGTAAGGTCCTATAAACCCAGGTGTAAGCTTTCGCATTTTTAATGCCCGACCAACCCCAGTTGTTGGAGTAACTCTCAGAAATACATGATCACCTTCTTGAAATTCAAGGTTTTTCCTTCTTTTATCATGGTAACTCTTTTGCCTACTCTGAGATGCTCTCATCTTCCCTGAATCATTTTTACTTTGTCAGTAGTCTGTTGAACAATCTCGGCCTAACACAAGGTTATCACCCGTCTCAAACCAACACAGAGGGGTCCTACACCTTCTCCCATACAACGCCTCAAAAGGGCCATTCCAATGCTAGAGTGGAACTATTGTTATAGGTAAACTCTATAATTGGCAAAAGCTATCCCAACTTCCATGTTCCAAACACACAAGCTTCCAACAAGTCTTCTAGGGATTGATTGGTTCGCTCAGTTTGACCATCTGTTTGTGGGTGGTAGGCTTGAACTCTTCCTAAGGTTTGTAACCTAAAGCACTCTTAAACCTGCCAAAACTTAGAGTAAAACCTAGGGTCTCATGCCGAGACTATACTGATGGATTCCAGCAACTTCACCAATTTCCTTATATATTTCAGCTAACCTTCCATCGAAAAGATTATGTTATCGGAATAAAGTGAGCAGACTTAAGTTAATCTATCCCAATGGACCAAATGCTATCGTACCTTTTTGGAGTTCGAGGTAAGCCTACCACAAAGTCCATAGAGATGCTATCCCACTTCCATTTGGGAATGCTCAAAGGTTGCATCAAACCTGAAGGTTTTTGATGTTCTACCTTAGATTTTTGGCAAGTCAAACAAGCATACACAAATTCAGCAACATCTCTTTTCATTTTAGGCCACCAAAATATCTTCTTGAGGTCCTTATACATCTTTGTGGCTCCAGGGTGAATACTTAGACAACTCCTATGTCCTTCCTCTAAGATCATCTTTCTTAACTCCTCTACATCGGGAACACAAATCCTTTCCTTAAATCTCAAAATTCCATCCACACCTATTTTAAAGTCAGGTTCTCTCCCTTGGTCAATCGACCGTAACTTATCTAAAAGATACAAATCCAACTTCTGACTCTTTTCAATCTCTTCCAATAGTCCACTAGTTACCTTCAACATTCCCAATTTAATACTTCCTGGTCGTTTTATATGACACTTCACAAACTAAACCTAAGGTACTCTAAATTGTCTCCAACAACTCTACTAATGCTTAACCATCTAGGCGGGATACACTCTTTATAAGTCTTCCAGTACTTCAAGCATCAGCCACTACATTGGCCTTCCAGGTGAGTTATTAAGCTCAAATCAAAATCTGATAATAAGTTCCATCCACTACGTTGTCTATTTCAACTCCTCGTCTGATCAAAAAGATACTTATAGCTCATTGTGGATCATTCTAAAACCTCAAGATCTAGATGCCATATAAATATATGTCTCCACTATCTAAGTTACAAAGACAACTGCTGATAGTTCTAGGTCATGGATCATGTAGTTAGTTCTCTCATGAATACTTCAGTTGACTCAGATAGCATATGCTATCTACACTTTCCATCCTGCATAAGTACATCTCACCTAATCCGAACCACACGCATCACAATATACTACAAAAGGGTTCACTTAGGTCAGGTGAATTACTAAGATGTCTGAGGTCAAATCGTTTCTTAAGCTCTTAGAACTATTCTCACAATGAGTATCCCACACGAACAACTCCCCTTTTCGGGTCAACTTAGTTAAAGGTAAGGCCAGCTTGGAGAATCCTTCTATGAACCTACGATAATAACCGGCCAATCCTAGGAAACTTCTAATCTCAGTCACTGACTTAGGTGCTTTCCATTCTAAGACACTCTCCACTTTGGTAGGATCAACAGCTATTCCACCTTTTGAAATTATATGTCCTAGGAAACTTACTTCCTCTAACCAAAATTCACACTTAGACAACTTGGCAAATAATTGTTTCTCCTTAAGG
Organism: Cicer echinospermum; assembly: GCA_002896215.2. Taxonomy (NCBI): domain Eukaryota; kingdom Viridiplantae; phylum Streptophyta; class Magnoliopsida; order Fabales; family Fabaceae; genus Cicer; species Cicer echinospermum. The sequence continues at coordinate 14,982 of PGTU02014966.1, forward strand.
GTTTTCAAGACTATCCTTAGATGTTCGCCATGTTCTTCCTTAGTCTTAGAGTACACTAAGATATCATCTATAAACACAACCACAAAAGAGTCGAGGTAAGGATGAAAGATCCGATTCATGTAATCCATAAACACTGCTGGTGCATTAGTCACACCAAAAGGCATAACCAAATACTCGTAATGGCCATAACGGGTCCTAAAGGCGGTCTTAGGGGTATCAGAAGGTTTCACGCGGATCTGATGGTAACCTGACCTCAGATCGATCTTACTAAACACACATGATCCTCTCAATTGATCCATAAGGTCATCTATCCTAGGTAGCGGATACTTATTCTTGATTGTCACTTTATTAAGTCGACGGTAATCTACGCATAACCTCATAGAGCCATCCTTCTTCTTAACCAACAACACAGGTGCACCCCATGGTGAAACACTAGGCCGTATAAATTGTTTATCTAAAAGCTCTTCCAATTGTCTCTTAAGCTCAGACAATTCTAAGGGAGACATCCTATACGGTGCCATGGATATGGGTCCAGTACCTGGTACAAGGTCAATGCTAAACTCAATTTCACGCTCTGGTGGTAAACTAGTGACATCTTCAAGGAATACTTCAGGGAATTCACACACAATAGGAACATCTCGTATTACCACTTTTTCTTCAAATTCCAATGAGGCAAGGATCATGTATAACTGGGCATCTTCTTTCAAGAGTGCCTTCACTTGGTTGGTGGATATATTGCTAGGCTTATCCCTCTCTTCTGACTCCATGAATTCAATGGTTTTACTAAAAAAATCTACGCGGACATGGTTGGCAGATAGCCAATCCATACCAAGAATCACATCAACCAGACGCAAAGGTAGACACACTAAGTCAACTCGAAAGTCCCTTCCACATACATGGATAGAAATGTCAAGACAAACACTAGAGGTATCAACAGAATCACTAGTTGGGGTATTCACAATCAACTCATACTGTAAACAAGATACATGTAGTCCTAAACGTCTAACACAATCAAGAGAAACAAAAGAATGAGTGGCACCACAATCGAATAGCACAAATAAAGGAGTATCACTTATGAGACACGTACCTTGGATCAAGTTGTCTTTCTCAGACGCTCCTGCACCACTGAGGGCAAAGACTCTTCCATTGGATTTAGGTCTGCTGGCTTGGGAACTCTGGTTTCCAGGCTGTGGAGTCTTCCTTGGGTAAG